>WBMZ01014659.1:0-255128 GCA_013400975.1 Atrichornis clamosus
CCGCCCACCGCCCCGCCCCGCCCACGGCGCGCGCGCTCGCAACGCCGGGCTTCCCTCTCCCCTCCCCGCGCGAGTGGGAGGCGTGGCCCGCGGCACCGCCCCCGGCGCTGCGTCACCGTCCGGGCGCGTCCTCAGGGAAGTTTGGCCGCTCTCCTGCGCCGTAGCGGCGGCTCCGGGCGGGAACTGCGAACGGGCCGCGGGAGGACTCAGGTACGGCGGGCAGGGCCCGGCGGGGAACCGGGCACCGAACCGGACACCGAGCCGGGCCCTCCTCTGCGGGCGGCTGCTGAGCTGTCCCGCCCGGCGGGCGAGGGGCACGCGCGGGGCCGGTGTTTCCTGAGGGAGCCTCGGGCAGACAGAGCAACTGACCCCATCCAGAATCCTTCTAGTTCTATTTTTTTGTAATTTCATGGTGTAAGAAGCCAAAATCACTATTGACTTTCTTAGGCGTTACTCCCAGGGAGCACTAAAGTGAGACATTATGGCAAATCGTATAGATATGTAAGACTACACGAGGAATGACACTTACTGACATGTAAATTATCACTACTTAAATTAGTATCTTGTTGCAATAAATACAGGTTATATTATAATTATATTATTTCATCATATATATTAACTATATGTTTTATGTTATTGTATTATTAAATTTTACATTGCTTATTATATTTACCATTTATATTGTAATTCTGACCTCTGACAGGCTGATACCCACTGAGGTCTCAATAACGTGAACTTGCCTTTCAACTGTAGAAGCACAGAGTCCATTTTAAATTAATTCCTGAAGAATAATATAGTGCACATAAGTGCATGCTATAATATTTAAGCCCTTCTGTCAAGCCTAAGGTATCCCAAAAAGAAAGGGATAATTTATATAATATTTCTAAGATGGCAGAAGGATGCAGATATATACAGGCTTGCCTACGCCTCAAGAATTCTGCCAATTTCAAATGTAAATGATTTTCCGTTTAACAATAAGCAACTGTCAACCTGGAGCAAAACAGGAAAATGGAGCGCTTGAGAGCTTTAGGTTTTTCATCCTAACTTAATTAGTGTGTCAGCTTAATAGGGTTTTGTTGCCAGAAGTGTCATCTGTGCCTGTAATCACCATGGGGTTTATGATCCATAGTTTGACAGATCTCCCACTGCGCTTGCAGAGTTCAGATGGCTTCGTTTCCAGACTGGATTAATTCCTGGTCTAGTAATTGCATTTGGGAAATCTGCAAGCTTTCTAGTTACAATTGGACAGGCCACTTTTCCCTTTAAGTCCCAAACCATTACTCTTGAGTTAAAAAGCCTGCTGTCTTTGCCTTGCAAGGACTAAAGTAACTTGTACATAAATGATGTGGTTATAAATCAATCTGACAAGCTTTTAGAAAGAAGTGCCCACATAAATAATTTATATTGGACTAATATTTCTGCCAAGTCTGGTCTCCAGAACGAGCTCTTTTCTTTTACTCTGCCTATATCAATGTGAAACTCCTTGAAGAGTAGGTTGTTCACTTTTGGTTTTGTAACTGTGAGGTTTTGCTGTTTCACACCTGGCAAAGAGCTTGTATGACAAACAAGTTGTTTCTCTTTTCTTTCAGTTCTACCCCTTGGTCATTGTTTATTGTTATAAGGATTTTTTTTTAATAATATCATCAAAAATTATTTGTGCAGAAGTACCAGTTAATCCCTTTAATGAAATATTGTTTATACAGATTGTGAGTTAATGCAAAGAAATTAAGTAATGTGAGAAATTAAGCAGGATTTATATTCTTGGAATTTAAACACATTTCAAATTTAGAATTGTTTAGAATGACCTACTTCCTAGGGTGCTACTGATGCATTTTTAACTAATGAAACCTTTTCGACCCTTTATAAAGCAAAAATTACAATGGGCAGTGAACTTGAAAACAGCAAACAAAATTACTTAGGAAAGGAATAACTGACACATACCACTGCTATTAAAGAAAATATTGGAGGCGTAACCAGCAACATTTCAAAAATATGCAGACTGAAACACAGCAGCACATGCATTAAACTAATTTGATCTGGAACTGGATTTGTAATTGTTGGGAAAGCAGGGTCCTAAACAACTTCCACTGCATGATCTTAGACATGCCAAAAGTAAACCTAGTAGTGCTTGATAAATCTAAGAGTTAAATTATGTCTTTGGAGCCACATAGGTTCCACTGTAATAAATGGGACTGCATGAAATTGTCAAATCTGTCACATGCAGTAACTGAGTAGAAATTGTCAGAGTGGTGTTTGTATGCCTTGAAAGCAAATATATTTAAAGTACTGCGAGTAGCTCGAACTTTCTATATGATATCTTTTTATTCCCTTGCTACAGAATGTGGTCTGAATAAGATGCATCAATAAGGTACTGGCAGCACCAGAGGCCACCTGTAGTCTCCAACAGACATCCAGTCTTGTGGCCTCCCCCTGCATTTCCATGTTTAACCCATAAAGCACTGAGTATCTTTTTCTTCTATTGAAGTTAACAGAACATCACCTCACTTTTCTCAAGTCATCAGGTATGTTTACCTAGAAATGTCAGAAGTCAAAACTGAAGAGTTCTTTGTGTGCAGCTTTTTCACAAGCAGTTGCATCATCTATTTTACACTCTTTAAACTGTAGTGTAGCACAGGCCCGTCTTAATAAGGAACATCTGCCCCATTAAACTTAAAAGAGGCACCTCAGCTCAGTGTTAGGTAAAGCAGCCTTTGCCTAACAGGTAAATCAACTTATAAAATAGTTTGGAATTCCCAGGGGAAAGAAAACTCCACAGAGGTATAAAACTTTTAAAGTTCTTTGTATATTTTCTGGAGTAATACAAACCTTAGGTTAAATATGTGGCATTATCTTTAGTGCTGGCTAAATCACTTGTTGCTGCACGTGTAACTGTTCTCTCTTGCTGGGTTCAGTGGAACTGCATTTATTGAATCAATGTTGAGTATTTTTATTCAGCAAACCAAAGCTCCTCTGTGAAGGAAACTTACCACGTAGAGGAGATGCAGTTGAATGAAAAGCCCTCTCAAAGTTCACAGTCCATGGTGAAGTCCTGTCTTAGGCTGTGTGATGCTATGATTAATTTCTTGGAACAGCCATGTTCTAGCTGAACATTTCCCAGGCTGTGGTACTTATACAATTCATGACATGCAAACTGTTTTGAAGGGATGCAAAACTGCCTTCTTCCACCTTATATGTGAAGGGAACTGGGAACTGGCACTGCTATCACAGCATTAAAGCACAGTGCATGGTTCAAAAACCTCGCTCGTCAAGACAGAGTGGAACTGATAGGAAAAGACATGATTTAGGAGCAAAATTAATTTTTTGGGACAGTGGGATATAAAGGTGTGTGATGATGTTTTAATTTAGAAAATTTAAATTATGTCCATACAATCATGGAACTGCCATAGCCCACAGTGGTAGGTGGATTTGAACGGATTATATTCAGGATTATGTGTTCTGGAAGATTGGTTTATTTCCTGCACGGGAACTTGTGTACACACACAGATTTTTCTCAGCAGCTACTCAGTACCACCATGCAAATGAATACCTACTGTTAGAATGCTGTTGAAAATTAGTATTTCCTTTCCAGTGTCACAAAACAGAGATTGTTGTTCAGATTGTATACCTAATGTGTTCCAATTTTTAAAAACAGTATCAAATTATGTTAGTAAAAGCTGTTAAATTTCTTTATCTGTTCTAGTGTATCAAGGTAATGTTTTGGAGCACAGTGCAACACCTCTAGTCTTATGTGGGTTTTTTCTAAGTGATAAGAAAAGTTTCTGAGAATATTACCAGCTAAACTGAAAAGAATTCCCTGTAAATAATAAATAATGGTCTCATTACTACAGAGGTAATAAATTATAATTCCTAGGTGTCTTTAAACTGATAAGATGCTTGCATCATCTCACATATTCAAATGCATATTTGAACTTTTAGTCTTTCTGGTTTAAAAACAGGGCATTTTTTAACACCAGTTAATGAGTCAGGCAGTCTCCTCGCACAGTCCTGGCCCCAGAGGGTGTCCGAGGCTCTTTGACACTCCAGTCAATAGTTTATTATCTACTTCAGCATTAATGTTTCATGTAAGTTAAAATGTTGTGGAGAGAGGGCAGGGCAGTGAGGAAAAAATATTTCAGTGAGGAATGGAAGTGCCTTGCCTTCCCTTGCTCCTGGCTCTGGCAGTGAGATAGATTTATAGCTCCATCTGCAGAATTAACTTCTCTCTCTTCCAAACTCCTACCCTAATAATTTTTGATATTGAAGTTCTGTCACTCTGAAATGCTCGGACAATTGCTTTGAGACACAGGGCTTTGCTGTGCTGCACTTCCCTGACTGTAAAACCCACCACATTGCTCTGATGGAGTGTTTGGTTTAAACAAGGCTCACAGCTGAAGCTGTTCCTGCAGGTAAAGCCTGAAATTAAACTGGCATCATGTGTCTCCTTCACTCAAACTGGAGTCACACGTAATTTGAACACGAACCACTGAGATGTTTTTAAACTGTTTATTACAAAGTATGTTGCTACTATTCCCTGGCAGGATCTGATCTGTTGGATTAAAACCATGCAATGTGGAGCTCTTTTTAGTGGCATTCTGCATTTTTTCCTTGTCAGCCAGAACCAACTCCCATACCTTACTCAGAACTTTGTTAAGAGTGTATCTTTTTAATAAATTCAGACTGATAGTGGTGCACACCAAATAAAAGCTTGAAGGACTTTAACTGAAACCAGCATTGAGCAATTTTGCATCAAAATGCCACCCACCTGCTTTGCAAAAATTGGTCATAGGGTTATGGAGGCAAATGACATTTCAGTCATTGTTTCTTCCCAAGGGCTTATAATGATTAAGATCTAATTGAGGCAGTTTGAGCGTGTGAGTGGAGGCAACAGTATTGTTCAAATTTCAATTCCCTTGGCCACACAAACTATTTATTTCTCTGTGAGTGCTTCCCTCCCCATGCAATGAACTCTTAGCTGCACAGAGGAAATAGTGCTTAAATCACAAGTGTTTCTCCTGGTAACATTGCTTTCTATTTGTTCTTTTCCAAAACCAAATGTATTTACCACAAATTGCAGCTAACTTCTGATTGAAACACATTCAAATGCATGAAGACTGTATAATTATGCAACTCTTGGGCCAACAATGAATAATTCTAGCCAACCAAATTAAGGAGAATTTTAGCTACAATTGGCATAATTGCCAGTGCTCATACTTGCCAAGGAAACAACTAGTATCCTTTTTCTGAAAATTGTTTGCCAAGTCCTCAGTAAACTTTGGATTTCTTGTTTATAGGCCAGATAAACAACTTAAAGAGTGCCAAACCTGGAATGCATTAGCAAAGCACAGTACTAGCCAGGTGCTGACTGACTGGCAAATCATGCTATCTAATGAGGATTTTAGACTTTGTCAAACTGTTTTGACATCTCCAGCTCTCTTGTATGTGTATTAATTTGTCCTATATTTGTATTGCATACAAAAGTCTGAGTGCTGGGCTACCAGCTGTACTCAGCATTTGTGCAAATACCATAAAAGATTGTCTCTGTGGGTTATTCAGAAGTGCTGCTGCAGCCCCTGGCACACCTGGGGTACACACTCTCCACAGGACCCCTGCTCCAGAGCAAGGTGGAATGGTCACGCAGCGCTGGGAAGTGTTGGATACTGGCTTGGAAAAGGGTGCCATCTACTGAATTATTGGTACCACTTCTCACAATTCTGCCAGGTTCTGTATTTTTCAACTCTGCGTAGTTTATGTGGTACCATCGTAGCACCGGACAGTGTGATTACAGTCAAAACAATAATCCAAAGTAAAACCTGATGAGTTGGTATAGCCTAGTATTAGAAAGTTGCCTCTACTTTTTATCAGTGTCAGTACTAATAGATATTGAAAGTGATCCAGGAAGACAGTGCTGAAAAATTCAAAAGAGGGAATTTCTTTCTTTTTTGCTCCCTAGGATGGTACAGTACATTCACATATACCTAAAAGGAAAAAAATATATAGTTTTTGTTATCAGGGTGATATTTAGAATAAGCTTTTTGGCATGTGTTTATACGGACTGTCAGTTCTGTTACCTTCAGTCATATTTTCTTTTATCTTTAGGGATGCCTGAAAGTCAGGGAAAAGAGGGCGAAAGTGACAGCAGCAGCAACAATTCCAGCACTGGATATTCAGTTGCTTCCTTTGGACAGGTCAGTTCCTTTTGCTCGAGAGGGAAATACAGGTTTTTTGCTCATACTTCTGGAAATCTGCTCTGCATGTTTTTTTATTTTAAACTGGAATACGGTAAGGCTGGAATCATGCTACACCTAATTTTATTTTACGTTTTTTCTCCACAATAGTCTTGACATGTCTCGACTTATAATAAATTGCTCTGGATTCTTCTCGAAAGGTTTTTAAAGCTTGTACCTTAAAAGTGGGTCTCATTTTATTCTCTCTTATTCCCAGATGGCCTGGATCATGCTTACACATGTTCTCAGTACTGGTTCAGAAAAGCCAACTACTTTCAGCTTTGTAAAATAATTTCAAAGAAATGTAAAATAATTTGGAAAAAAGAAAACCGTGTCTGGACTGAACAGAGCTTTCGTGGTGAATTCCCTTTTCTGTGATAAGCATTTCTACATAGTTCCTAAATATGGCACAAGCATGTGCATTCTCCCTTTTTCCTTATGCTTTTTGGTTACAGGCTTTAAGTTTAAATAGAATCCAGTTAGAGAGGTTTAGCAGGAGCTGGAATTTATATGGCACATACAGTAGAAGATTGTGTGTTCTGCTGAATGTTTAGGGCAGCCAGTACACACATACGCAATATTTATGATTTAGGTGGTGAAACCTCTGTTCTGTCCCACACCAGAGCATAACAACGAAAGTTTTTTAGTGCTCAAATCCATAAACATACTTTTAAGCTTTTCTGCATTTTCTAATTTGCATTTCTACTGAGACAAGCCTTAAGTTACAACACTTTAGCCTTCCAGTGATGCTGGTGTTCTCTAATGATACCAGTGAGGTTGCAGTTATCCCATGGACCTTCCCTCCTTGTGGAAAATTTACTGAACACTCCTCAAGAAATTCCAATTTTGACTGCTTTCCTGAGCTGCTGTCCTCCCTGCCCTGATGGCATATAGTAGTGGAGTAAAGTTAATCTTCAGTTTTGTTGAAATTTTTAAATAAACTTTTCTTGTTGGTCATAGAGCTATTATGTTTTGTATTGGGCAGTAAAATAGAAACTTAGATGTGTGTTCATGGCAAGCTTGACTAGGATTATTAATGAAAAATATTTGCTGCAGCTCAATAATTAAAGAAGAAAAAAAACTTTCTAATGCACATACATACCCTGAGGTGTTTCCTCGTCTGTTACATCCCGATTCTAAAAACGGATCATACGCATCTTGGAAGGACTGGGATAAAGAAGTGATATTAGGAGAAGAGGGGAGCTAAAATAGGAAGAGTAAAGTCTGTCTTACCTTGTTTTTGTCAAGTATCAGTACACAGCCAGCGAGTACCACGCGATCCAGCATGCTCTGCGCCAGAGGCTGGGCCCAGACTACATCAGCAGCCGGCACGCAGGAGGAGGACAAAAGGTAGGAACAGGCACGTGTAGATGTTTTTCAACTCAATTTTTCCCATGAAAAGTAGGGTTTAAAAAGTTACAGTATTCCTTGTTGTTTTGAAGTTAATTTCCACTAGTAGTTTAATATGCAGATATGAATGGAAAGTGAGCATGGCATAAATTTTGGGCTTTTATTGAGCCACAGATTCCTTTTACACTTAAAAAAAGACTTAATTTTTCAGTACTTCATCCTTTACAAAGGAATATTTATCTACTTGTGCAACACTGAGATGTTTTCCCTATTTTTTCCCAGAACTGGACTATATGAAGCATTTTGTAACAGTGGCTGCATTTATTATCTTTAGTGCCTGCTCTGCCTGCTGTTGATTAAGTCCTATTTGTTGTTATATTAATTCCCATCAGAATTGCTGGAAGAGAGTGAACCAAAGCTGCACCATCATCCTTTTATTCACATTATCTGAGCCTTGAAATTAGCTGGGTTTCCTCAGTGTAAGGTGATACGTGTAATCCCTCTTTAAAATAAAGCTTTTAGAGCTGTGTGCACAAGTCTATGTATTTACATATATATTTATACATACGTGCTTTTCTTTTCAGGTCTGTTACATTGAGGGTCACAAGGTCATCAGTCTGGCCAATGAGATGTTTGGCTTCAATGGCTGGGCTCATTCAGTCACTCAGCAGAATGTTGGTAATTATCTGTTGAGGGCAAAGAAGTCTTTTCTCCTTGTTTCATTGTGAAGGAAAAGTCTCTCAGCCAAGGGCCAGGGTATCCATCACAGAATGTGCTGACATGGAAGGAACCCCACAAGGATCATCGAGTCCAACTCCTGGCCCTGCACAGGACACCCCAAGGGTCACACCATGTGCCTGAGAGCATTGTCCAAACTCTTCCTGAACTCTGTCAGGCTGGTGTTGTGAGCACTGCCCTGGAGAGCCTGTTCCAGTGCCCAGCCACCCTCTGGGTGAAAAACGTTTTCCTGATATCCTAAACCCTCCCCTGACACAACTTCAGGCCATTCCCTTGGGTCCCATCACTGTCACCACAGAGAAGAGATCACTGCCTGCCCCTGCTCTTCCCCTCGAAAGGAAGTTGTAGACTCTCCTCAGCCTCCTCTTCTCCAGGCTGAACAGACCAAGTGACCTCAGCTGCTAGAACTTGATCACTTCAGAGAACCTGGGGAGAGGCATGTGCAATTTCCAGATGTCTTAACAGTTAGTAAAAATGAGAGAAATTGAATAATAATGGAGCTTCTGTTTTCATTTTAGATAAGTTATAGTCATTATTCTGAGCGTGTTTATGACTATTCTTGAGCTGTCCTAATCAAATCTCTGATCTCTGTGGGAACACTCAGTCAAGAGTAATTACAATTAAACTATTTAACACCCAGCAGTCCTGAGCCAGCTTTAATACTCATCTGTAATTTTTATACTCTAACCAGTTCGTATTCTCAGTGAATATTCCCCTAATCCTCAGGGACCCATCTTTTCTGCAGATTCCTCTTCTAGCTGATACCTAGTTCTGAAGTTTTTAAAATAGAAAGCTTGAGGAAAATTTTTCAACTATAATATGGTGTTCAGGTGATCTTAAAGCTGCAGCCTCTTCCATGCCAATAGCTGAAATAGTACCTGCCAGAGGAGTGTTGTCCTTGTTTGCAGATCTGCTGTGCTTATGCTGAAGCGTGGTTGTTGAAGTAGGTCAGAGCACCAGCTTAAATTACTTTCTTCCTTCTCCCCCACCTTCAGAAATCTTTTCTTAACTCAGGCTGGTAGATTCTAGAAATAGAACAACTTACTTCATTGCTTTCCATCTATTCTGTACCACGGGGAAAGGACTGACATTCTTCAAACTTCTACCTTTTTCAAATAATGCCATAACAAGTCATTCCTCAGAAATTCAGAGTAAGAGGATTCTCTTATGTTTTAAACTCCTGGGTAGAAAAAGGGCTTGCACCTTCAGCAGGTTTACAAAACAATTAAACAAATAAACCAGACGAGTACAGAAGAATTCTTGGACCCCGGAATAGAGTTACTTGAACCCAAATTTCATTTCAGACACGTGACTTGTTTCTATTAGACTTGCAAGACTGCTAACTGGAGTGCTCTCTGTGTATTATATACCTCTGCTTTTGGTGTGAAGTAAGATACTTTAGGGATTCTAAATTGACAGTTGTATTGCCACCTGTTCAGCTCTTCAGGCATTCTGTCCTGGATAAAACCTTGTGGAAATTATTTGCAAACTGGAGGCTTCTGGTGTGTCTTAGGAAAGAAGTAAGTTAGTTTCATAGACAACAGTTTCTTTTCCACCATTGTTTTTATAAATTAACACTTAAAATACCTCCTTTCAGCTGATAAAAATGTTATTCTTTGAAAATTTGGGATATGCAGTTGAATGAGAAGTAACATTTTCAGCTCTTTCTTCTTTCATGTGTCTGAGTTTATAGGTGTGGTAGCAGGGTGTGTTTGGCAGGTCTAGCCCCTAATAACCAGAAGGTGCCACATAACGTGCCCAGGGCGTAGGTGCCAGTCAGCATTCTCAAAGTACAGTTAATATTTTGTAAGTCATGCTCTATTTTAGAGAAGATGATACAGGACCTTGGGCTCATTCAGCAAGTCTGGTATGGGTTTATGAATGTCCTCAAAGGATAAAAATTTAAATGTGGACCAGAAGTCTTTTCTGTTATTTAGGATGTTACTTTTCCCTCCCCCAGACTTTGTTGACCTCAACAATGGCAGGTTCTACGTGGGTGTCTGTGCTTTTGTGAAAGTTCAGCTTAAGGTAAGTGGGGTTTTTTGTTTGCTCTGACTGTATT
This sequence comes from Atrichornis clamosus, assembly GCA_013400975.1. NCBI lineage: Eukaryota > Metazoa > Chordata > Aves > Passeriformes > Menuridae > Atrichornis > Atrichornis clamosus. The sequence continues at coordinate 10,375 of WBMZ01014659.1, forward strand.
CTAGCAATTGCCTGAAGTTGTGAATGAAAGTTCCTGCAAAGGTCAGACCATGGTCCTTGGGTACTGCACTGCACGAGGGAACCTACTGGTGTCCTAAACACTGACCTTGTGTAGCACAAACTGCTAAGAGCAAGTAACCAGGTTCTGGGAAGCACAGTGCCTAACGAGAAGTACTGCACGTACAGACATTCCCTTATACTTAAAATTTTACTGCAGGATGGGTCATACCATGAAGATGTGGGATATGGAGTCAGTGAAGGCCTGAAGTCTAAGGCCTTATCCTTAGAAAAGGCAAGAAAGGAGGCAGTAACAGATGGACTGAAGCGGGCACTCAAGTAAGTGAAGATCAATATTTGTACATTTTCAGAAATTATGTGAGTATGAAGTGTTTTCAGTCACAGTGAGCTCTTTTGTTTCTCAGGTGCTTTGGGAATGCTCTTGGGAACTGTATCCTAGACAAAGACTACCTACGAGCCGTCAATAAGCTTCCACGCCAGGTGCAGTACACGGGCTGCCACAGCAGCGACTGCAAAGCCTCAGCTGCCCCTGCTCCTTCGTGTTATGCAGATTATGAATAGTGATACCAGTGCATCTCATCCCTCAGGGTTATCAGCTATGAGACCAACAGCCTTTGTAGCAAACAGTTCACACAAACTAGCAGAATTGGAATTATGAGAGCAGGATGTGCTCGACTCTGCTGGATCATAAGGAATAACACTAGGAAGATCTACACTTCAATTTATTTGTTTTAAATACCTGATAGGATACTACTAGCAAACTGTGGCTCTTGAATGTATGAAGAGTTAGCATGTACAACTGCTGTACTTGAACACTTGAATTATGGTTTTTTATCCTTCACAGTCAGAAGCCACATTACATCTTGCTTTGCTTTTTGGACTCTTTACCTTCTTAGGTTTCAGTTTGCAAGGAAAGAGCTGCAGTTACTTTGCCCTCTGTGGAATGCTAGGTCAGGGAACCTCCTGAGGTAACCAGCACCATGAAGAAATGCCTCTTTTGGAGATGTGTGGTCCAGAGAGACATACACTAAATTGTGGTGTCCACCCTCATCAGTGACAGCCATTCTGTAACCCCTTCATTAGTGTGCTGGGGTGTGACACAGCAAGCCTTCATAGCATTTCAGTTGTCCTGGCTGTTCCTGAAGTGGCACCTCAGTAACCAACACAGATCGTGCCAGCTCCTGCTGTGCACCAGCTGGGGGCAGGAGGCTTCTGGACAGTGGCCTAGCTTGTGGAATGAAGAGAAAGGAAGCCTCTTGCAATTGCTGATCCAGGGAGTTTCATAGTAAAGCTGCCTTCAGTCACACTAGGACTTGGCAGACTCTGCTAGAGGCCTAGAGCTACAAGGCAGTTCTATTGAACAGGCTGTTGGAGCAGATCCTGAGTGACACCTCACCAGATAAAGATGGCCCAGATCTCTGCTTTGCCAGGATCTTTGCGGATCAGAGGCATTGCCACAAACCTATAAAGCCACAGACCCAAAACATCCCATCTTTAATAAACAGGAATGGTGTACCTTCCTCAGAGGCCTTGTGGTTGCAGAGCTCAGTAAAGATTGGCCTTGCCCTTTAGCACAAGCATGAAAATGGAGTGGTAAAACTAAACAGACTCAGCCACAGCCTCGTGGAACTCTGGGAAGCTGTAAAATTCTACATTGATCACCAACACCTGTTCTCAACTGCAGAGCAGTGTGGGGAGACATCGCCATCTGCCTTGAAGCTCTGAACAATTAAACTAACACAAAGTCTCAGGAATTCAATGATTAACAATGATTTACAGGGTACTGAAAAAGCATTTCAGTTTTCTAACTTACTGTTCGACTTAGAGCAAACAAAACAGATTTGTAACAGTACTGTATGGAAACAACCAGTGCTTATTTCATTAACTTGATGATGGAAATTTCTGAACGTTTTCTTTTTTCTCCTTACTAGGTACCCACTGAGTTAGATTTGGTCAAAGCTAAAATACAGGACTATGAGCCTGAAATAGAGAAAGCAAGATACAGCAGCTATTTGGAAAGGCAGAATGCAGCAGGGAGACAGCACTGTGAAATGGCATCTGGCTGTAAGCCTGGTCAGACAGAGGCTGCTGTAGTGACAGTAGATCAGAAACAGCCAGATGGTCCCAGGTGAGAATGCTGTTACAAATTTATGTTATAAGCTGTTACTGTACCTTTTAAAACACATGGACAGCCTAGTTCCAAAGATGCCATAAAGCACTAGTTCAGTGCATTTTCTTTACTGTTATTTCTTAATGAATTTTTCTCTTCATAAAATATCCTTGCTGAAATCCTGTTTAACTTTGTGTTTGCCCCAGGGGGAGGGACAGAAGCACAGGCTCCTTGGCCATTGAGAGGGATGCCACTTACCAGAGGAAATTACGGCAGAAGCAGCTGCAGCAACAGTTCCGGGAACAGATGGAGAAAAAGCAGCAGCTTCCAGGAGTTACTCCCAGCAGCAAACAGGGTGAGACCTGGTGGCAGATGCTGGTTACCATTTCAGACTTGTGTTCTGTTAAGAAGGAGCAAAAGGGTTCTTCTGTATTTCTGGTGTTTATCTCTCCTTGTGTTGCCTCCTTCCAGCAACATCTGATCCTCCTGTAAAGCACAGCACTCCAGCAGCAGTACAACAGGAGCTGGCAATAGAAGAGTTCTTTGCAGGTCAGCCAAAGAGTGATGAGTAATAAAGTGTTAAATCATTAGCATTTAAACCAGCTCTTCAGAATACAGTGTACAGATAAAAGTTCTGAAGAGTCGGAATAACAGAAATATATGAGTCTGACCTTAACAACACAAACTTTGCTTGAGTGGCAGAGAGATGATGTCCATCACTATGAGGGTATAACAACTCCACCGAAGAGCTCATTTGGTAAACCCTTTTCCTGAGGTGATACTGCACAGAAACAGAACTTTGTGGGGAGGTGGGGTATATCTTAATAAAACCATGGCTGTTTAGGTCACACACCATGATGCCTGGACACTGCTTAAGTCCAGAGTACAAGGGGCAGGACTGTTTCCCTGCTGCACACTGACATAAAAGATGCTTTACAGATTAAAGCTTGTAGTGGTCACCACTTGAAGGAAAAGAAGGTGCTGCTCTTGGAATTACTATCACTCCTGTAATACAACACTGTCATCATTGATCCCCTTCCCATTCATTCCAGATGATCCTGAACTTTGGGACATTTCCTTGGAGAGCCCTGATCTTAAGGTAATGGGTGCCAAAATGACAGACTCCTCATCAGCTGGACACCAGCCACCTGAGACACCCTGTGGACATCACCAGATGACCACTCGTAACAGGACACCCCACAGAATGAACCACCACAAGGCTTCTGCCAGGCTTGCACAACTGCAGCCACCTGCTGCGGGCACGAGCCACAGCTGTGCCAACCAGCACTCCCCAGGTACCTGCTGCCAGAAGTGACTGAGGTCTGTCTGAACAATGGCTCTTGGCTCTCACAGCAGTGCTGTCACATTAGTACAGGCGAGGGGGAGAAACATTCCTCTTTTTTGGGACCTGGCTGCAGATGCTGTGACAGTGGGCTCAGAGAACTGTCTGGTTTTTTTTCCATCCTACTGTCCTACCAAGGAAGAGTTAGAAAAGCAATTGAGGAGTACTTCCAGAATCAGAAAAAAGCATTAAAAATTTCCATTTCTCACTCTCTCCCTGTTTGGCAGGGTGCAGCCCCCTCAGGAGAAGTCAGAGCTTGAAGAAAAGGAGGCTTGAACCTACGTGAGGCACCCGGTGGGATCTGTACCTCCCTCATGGATTACACGACAAGACTGCAGCTGGCTTTTCAAATTATGTCAAGTGGACTTTCCTGTATATTATGGTGAAGCAACAGAGAAGAGTTCCATACAGTCAGCAAGAACTTAATGTACTTTTAGGTTATTACGGATTTCAGATACCTTTTGCAATTATTTGTGCTTTTGCAGCACCAGACTTGTGGCCATATTACAAGCTGATGTTACACGTAATTTGCCTGAAACAGTAACAGAAAGAATTGTTAAAAATGAGATGCAATTCAGTTTCTCTGTCTCCCTCAGTGCTGCATTTCAGCACAGAGAAAAAAGATTTGCAATAAAAGGGGGAGGGGGTGGGTTGTTGGAGGACAGAACGTACGGGCAGTGGCTGCGCACCCCGCGAGGCTGGGGAGCGCCTCTGGCAGCGTCTGAGGTGCAGCCCAGCCCTGTGCCCTGGGGCTGCACAGAAGGATCAGAGCCCCTTGCTGCTCCTCAGCCTGTTCCTCGCTGGCGCAGGCAGCGGCAGCACCTCCAGCCGTGCCTGCGCCTCAGGCAGGAGCAGGCCGGGACCACTGCCGGGCCGCGCACCGCGTCCAGTGCTTGCTCCGATTCTTTGTGCAATGAACGGCAGCTGCACTTGTTTTTAAATAACCTTTCAACCCCTTTCAATACAGAAATAAACATGAAATTTGAAAGACAAACAAACCCTGCTGGTAGCTGTTCGTGCCTCTATGCCCTTCCAGCCATCACCACTCGTTGCCTGCTAAACAGCCTCGCAGGAGTTAACACCTGACTGGAAGCTACAGCAGCACCACTGCACCTGCACAGCCTCCCGTCTGCTTCAGGATGGGCAAACAGAGAACTCCATGGGGGCTTGAAAGTTAGAGCAAAGCCAACAGCTGGTCTTTCTGCTAAGAAGCTCAAAGGAAGACTTTTTAAGCAGTATTGGAATACTCCCTTATCCATTTCGAGCAGCTCCATGCTGGAAAGGGAAGGAGAACTCCTCTGTAGTGAGGGGGTTCACTGCAGCTCCTGGCACCACCACGGCAGGGTCCAGGCCAGCAGCCCCCGTGCTCCTGGGAGGGGTGGTCTCACCGTCCCCAGGTATCCATGGGGGAGCCTGGTACTGCAGTGCTGGAGGCAAGGAGGATGATACCACATGACTGAAAGTTAGAGCTGGACCAGGAAAATTTACATGAACTCTGGGATTAGTCCAACCCTGCAGTCAATGTCAGCCTTGAAATGGGACCTTATTCCTGTGCTTTGCTATCACTGCTCTGTCTAAGTGTAAATACATTTGGAATATTCAGCATTTATTCATCTTCTTCCTACTCTTCACCTGTTAATCAATCCTTTTCCCTTAAAAAGATCCTCTACTATCCACTTACCTCCTCAACAGGATGAAAAATAAGGATTGACTTCACCATGGAAAGACAGGACAAGCCATAATTAATGGCAATAGATTACATCTAGAAAACAGTTTCACATTTCACTGTACTTGTTTCTGGCCAATTCGGTGCTGCTTTCGGAACAGCTCAGGGAAGAAACACATTCCACACGTTTGAGTCATGCACTTGCTGTTGAAACCATATACCTGCTGGGAAGGGAACGTGCAGACGTTCAGAATTACTGGATTCAGAGCTGCTCCAAACTCTTACAATGAAAACAATTTAAAAGTCTCATCATTCAAAAATGTAACTGCCTCAGCTTCCTTGACACTGGAAACAGTGCAAATATAGCTGTGCCTCCTCTAAGAGAAATCTCCACAGTGAGCCTCTCGGGATTGGTCCCTTTGAAAAGGGCAGGAAAACTTATACTTGGAGCTTTTTTTTTTCCTTCCAGGCCTTGCGCAGCATGACTCATAACAGAAGCTGTTCTTAAAATGGAAAGAAATGCAGCAGCAATTAGTGTTTAGAAATACCAAATTCCTGCAAGTCTACAGTTGAGAAAGACCCCGTAAACTAGTTCCACTCTTGACCATTACGGCTGCAAATCTGAGGATTCAATTCCTGTTATTGAGCTCCCTAAGAAGCCCCTTCTCCCCAGCCCTGCAGGTGCCCATCCCTGCTCCCACCCACCCCGGAACAGAGCAGAGGAGCCAACAGAGGAAGAGCAGCCGGGAAGGGCACTCCCCCGCCCTCGCAGCACACCCTGCTCCAGCTTCACTGCCAAAAGCAAGCACCGGACCCCGCCAGTGACGCCCCCTCCACCTCTGCTTCCAACAGGGAGAGCCACCAAGCTTGTCTGCCAGAGCTGAGCGCCTTTGGTAACTCTGTGACAGTCCCAGCCATAAAAGCGGTCCCACAGCTGGTCCATTATACGCCCTCAGGCCACTCCCCTCCTAGGAATTATTCTTTGTAGTACCTTGTTTCGGAGTGTCCTGTTAAGGGCCAAAGGCTCGTGACTGGTCACTGCTTTTGAGACGTTAAGGGTCTCATTAAATTGGGTTTCTTGTCCTTCCCTGTGATAAACTGATACACTGGGTAACAGTTACATCACTGCAGGCAGAGGACAGAGGGACTGGAACCTGCTGTTCCCCCAGAACACCCACAGCTCAGCAAAAGCAGGTTTGGTTTGTTTGGCTTCATTCAAGAGCCTACAAAGAGAACACTGCTGCACGGGATGCAGTCGTGTGGGAAGTGCAGTGCCTAGGTTTAGTGCAAAATATACAACTAACTACGGCCAGGGAAGCCCAAAGTTTCAATTAATTTTATTTTTTTTTATTTTTTCTTTTTTACAGTGTACATTGTTAAATAATGTAAAGAAAACGCTTGTAATTCAGAAACAGATTTTATGTGGAAAAAGATACTCAAAGTGTAATATTAAACAAAATAATTTAACAGTTCAGTAGCATTAGTTTATTCCTCTAGACTTCAGTTATTCATCCACAGGAGGAGAGGGAGGGAGAAAAAAAATAAAATCAATGGTAAATAAAACCAGTTCTTGCATAACATTAAGTGAAAAAACGACCTCAAACTTATTAGATCAAATTTAAATAACCACGTGCCGCATCCAGCTGACCAGTTCCTCTGCCACAGATATTCCCCTTGTCTCATTACTGCCTCAGGTTCGTCCCTGCTCCGTTTTCCACCGGGCGTGCTCAGGAGACTCCCCTGCATCCATCCCTTCGGACAGAAGAGCAGAGGTTCCCGCTTTGCCTCAGCCCCGGGACCGCTGCCCTCCTGCTCTCCCTGCTTCACCTCGGTCCCGCCTCTCCCCCTCCGGAGCTCCAGCCTGCCCCTGTCCCGCAGAACCACCCCCGGAGCCGCCTCGCCACGGGCTCCGCCCTGGCCGCTCACCTCCAGCCCCGGCCTGCCCTGCTGCCAGAACTGCTGCACACACGTGACAGGAGCGGAACACATCTCACACCTTTCTTTGGGAAAATCAGAGTGGGAACATCCGGAAAAACTCCCTATTAAGGCCCCAGCAGGGAAGAGCACTCCTAGATAAAAAACAAACGTGGGCAAGTAACATCTCTATGATGCACCAGCTTCCAGGACACCGGTGAGCTACTCCCAAACACCACAAAGCTGAACCCTCATCCTTCACAGCTTTTGCAGCACTACATAAATACTGGCTGGTATTATTTTGACTTTGAAGGGGAAACCAGTATTTCTTGAATATGAAAAGGGAGAATGACCAAAGCAGAAGATACAGTACAGGTACTAAGAGGTGACAAGTGACAGATAGTGACAGTCCTGGTACCAGCTTGAAATTTGTTAAGAGTGAACAAAATTGTACATCCTCCAAGTAAGACAGAGGAAACTTCTTGATGCCGGCTGTTTCAAGTACATCCATTGCCGGCAATGGACGTTGCACCAGGACAGTCTGTTCCTGGCTTAAATGAATTTTACCAAAAAAAAGGTAAGAAAAGCAATCCCAGCAGACAAGCCCATGCCAACGAGCAATGGCACCTCTCCCTCAAGTCACATCCTGACCAAACATCTTTACCACTTCGCAGGTGGAGTCAAACTGCATCTTAAGTTGGGCCTTTCCCAAAGATACACGTTCTCCCCATCCTCTCTCCGTTTCTGATCCAGCTCTCCTGCCTCCACAGCCAATATTGGTTAAGTCCCATTTTAGCTTCACCTGCAACCCCCTGTCCCACCCCCACCTGGCCCCCGTCACACCAGCAACTTCAGTTCTGCCCGCCTGGACAAGTTTCCCCAACACACAGAACGTTGTTCCAGCCCGCGGCCTCAGTGCCTTCCCCCTCCACACTCCTACTCTGAACGGGACCCTGCAACGTCCCGGGCGCTGGGCACTCACATCCTTCCCTCAACTTGCCCTCTGTCCACCTGGGCTCTGCTGGGAAGACGATGCTAACTGCAGAAGCAAGAGAAGTCCAAGGCACTAAAATATCCAGCAAGCATACTGGGAGAACAGACAAGTATTCAAGTACATTAATTTATACAATTTTACATTCACATTTATTTATCTAATACAATGAAAATACAAAGGAAAAAGTTAAAGTGTCTCCAATAAGTATAAGGATATAGCTAGCTTTTTTTCCCATTTTTTCTTTTTAACTTTTTTAACCCTCTATATTCCACTCATTTTTAAACTACTGTTGTCCAACAACATTTATATATCACAGTGTTTCCACATCAAAACTGATGGTAAGTACATGTCCGCAGGGAACTTTAAAATTTTTTTTTTAACAATTTAAATTGCTCTAATGCTGCAGTCAAAGCTGTTAATATCTTACTTAAAGCAGTAATGACCTATCAAGCACGGGCTGCACTGCAAGTCCATTCGTGTGCCCCATCGTTTCAGAGCCAGATACAATTGACTGGGGAGAGGGAGAGGAGGGGGATTAGGACAGCTTTTTTCCTGATCTTGGTTCTTCAGGAGGAGGCGAGAAGCGTGCTAAAGCCTCATGCTAGGGTTCAGCTCTCCCACCTCAACACGTGTGGATTCAGCCTCAAACCAGAGAAAAATTTTACAGCAAGACTGCATTAACTGACCCCATGACTTCTCTTCACAGCTCTTGTCCCACACAAGAGCAGACCCCCTCGGTGAAAAGCACTGTCCCATCACAAGGATGCTGATCATCCTCCTCCCCCTTCCGAGTGTGTGGGGAAACTCCCTTTACAGAGAGTTGACAGCAATGGTTGGAAAAGATAAATTCATTCCCAGTCTGGCAAGCCACCAGTTCATTGCAGCACTAGTAGTTGATACAGGGCCCCATCTCCCTCCCCATGTCCTGTCCCGAGGTGTAACCAGCAGGGTCTCCGAGCACGGCTAAGTGGTCCGCAGGTTGGAGCCTGGAGGGTTGCTGACAGACTTTTGCAAATTGCTGATGTTGAAGCTTTGCAAAGATGTGGCACCTACGGGCTGGAACTGGCCGAGCTGCGGCTGTGCTGGACCACCTGTCCCACTCCATGGAGGAGGAAAGGATGCTGCTGGATAACCGTACTGCTGCGGAGGGCACATAGCCTTGCTGAAGGGACCTAAAGAGGTAGCTGATGCTGCAGGGATGGGCGTAGCACCCAGGGAAGATGTCATAGAGATACAGAGCTGACCTGGTGCCGAGAATTTTCTTGCCATTCCAGGGCCCTGAAAGATAATCCAACAGAGAAGGAAGTTACATAACTGCTTTAAAAACCACCCCTTGGTTCACAATCTGCTCCCAATAGGAGTTTACAAGAACATGCCATGGCCCATCCTCTTTTGTTAACCCCTTCCATTCCAGAGCAGGTAAATACACCCTCCACAGAAAAGAGGCAGCTAACAGTGTTCTAGAGCTGTTGTCCCAGCTGCACAGCAGCTGTGCTCCAGCTGTGTTTGCAACCCCAATGAGACAGCAAGGACACCCACAGTGTAGCTTCTCAGTAGAACCACTCCGGGACCACCTCTCACCTCATAGCTGCTGTGCCCTTTGCCAGCTTTCTTGCCAGACAGGTTCATGGCGTCCCGGGCCCAGTTATCGACCAGCTTGTGCAGGTCGTCGGTGAAGGTCCCCTTGCGGCTGGAGGCGATCGCCGTGGGCTGCGTCTGGGGAGCCTGGCTGTTCACTGCAGCCCCGACCGTGTTCGTGCTGCTGGTCCCTACGAACACAAACAACAGGGGTCAGCGCTTGGGTCACACGTGATCTTTTCTAGGACATTAAATAACTGTGGTAATGGCACACCACGAGAGAGCCAGTTAAAATGCCATGCAGATTAATTCTAAGTTCGATTCCAGGACACACTGAAGTGGGAACTGCAAGGACCCCTACAGGCATTTTCTCAGATTAAGAGTGTTTCACAGCAATGTTTACTTTGCAAGAAGTGCTGCAAGTGGTCATCTTAAGAGGGGAATGGTAGCAACCTACAGGTCTTTGCAGAAGGAAAAGGACATTAGATTTCAGCACTGATTGACAGTACAGGCACGTCATTCTCTCATCCTACACCTTTTAATTAGCAGCAACCACTATTGGCACAGGTCAATTCCACCTTAGAGGACAATGCTGGATGCTGAATGAGGAGCAGTAAAATCAGCATCACCAGCTGCTCTGTAGCAAATTATCTCCACTTTGAGAAATGAAGATTAAAATTCACCCAATTTACAAAAAAAAATTAAATAAATAAATAAAGCCACAGTCAGAAACAGCAACTGTTGTTTCCAATAGCTGCCATACTTATGTTCTTGAGGATAACCAGATGGGACTGTCTTCATCCACCAAACAGCTAGGATCAGCAGGGAAAGTCTGCACTGCATTAAATTTTGCTTTTTGCCTTGAAAGCATTTTTTTGCCATTATGTTCAGATTTCCTATGTCAGAAAAATAAACATTTGAGATGCAAACAACTAATACAGCTCAAAGAAGGTAGAAGTGAGAGTAGTTCCTCAGATAAGCTCTGACAAGTTTCTCTATTCACTGCAAGAACACAAAACCCCTTCACATAGATACCAGGTTTCGGTTCTGCTGGAAAGCTTGCTGAACATTATCCTGTGGGAGAAAAAACCCAACAACCCAGCCTAGAAGCTTTGTTTTGGATAGCCTTACCATGCCCCTCATATTTATAAACAAGCAACTGCACTCAAAAGTAGGTTTTTAAAAGGCAGACCTCGTAACAGGAAGCAAAGAAACTGTGTATTACCTAGGATCCTAAATTCCCAGCAGAATTGCAAAATATGCTCATTTACAGATGTGGAAGTGCCAGTTAGCCACTAGGGCAGGCTCCACAACAAAATCAGCATCAGCACTGCTAAAGCCAGCACTGTTTGCAAGCACATCTCCTCACCTATTCCTAAAGTTCCTCACACATTTCTACTTGCTCCCTCCGGAGACTGCAACTGGGAAATCCATGGAAGCCTGAGTTTATGGCAGGCATTTCTGAAGAAAACCAATTTAGAAGTGGGTCAGCAGAAATGCCAGCAATGAACATCATGTCTCTATTGCAAAGGCCAAATGACAGTCGCTGTCTCTTGCCTGACAGGTACCTTCATCTGTTCCACTTTCCCTGGCAGTCAGCCACATTCCTTGCCACCACTGTATCAAAGAAAGAACTGGCTCCAAATCCCCGCAGGAATGTTTCGTTTTGAGGAGTGAATTAGGAAGGTGACGTACTTACTATGCAGGACAAATAAACAGTGTTACTGCCTCTAGTAGTGCTGAGGAGGGAAGGACACGTGTCCATCCCACCAGTTCCAGCTCAAGCATGGAAGTGGCTCCCAGGCTGGGTGCCCACAGGTGGGGCAGGAGTGGTTAGGGGGGGCAGACACATGCAACAGTGCACTTGGAAAGGGAAGGATAAGGTTCCCTGAGCAGGGAGTGAGGCTGCAGCACAGACAGAGAGGAGCAGGAACACACTGTGTGGTGCAAGGAAAGTCTGCTGTGAAGTAACAAGAACCTTAAGCGTGCATCATGTGGAAAGGGCTCTGGTTACAATCATTTAATAGGAGCGATGATGTGAAAGATGAAATTAAAGACAAAATGAGGCAAAAGCAAGAAAGAGGTACTTGGGGGAGTGGGAACACTGCCAAAACCAGTAATAATCACATTCCATCATGAGGGTTCATGCAGGCATTGACACACTTGCTCTCATCCTCTTCATGATGGCCAGCATCCACTTTTGGTATTTCACATTTCCACTTTAATCACTAATTACACTGGATCCTGGACCTACACTGGAGAGCTTCCTCAGGCCACAGAAGGGAGAGAATTAATCAAGGTATGTCCTACAGCACATTCAGCTGAAGATATGAAAGATCATTTAGGAAAGCTGAAGTGTTTTCAAAAGACCTCGATCGGTTCAGGGTGAGAAAGGTGGGAGGCTGCAAGAGCCTTGTCTCCCAAAGTGATTTTGTTAGGGAGCTCCCCTCTCAGGGCACAGACATACCAGCCTACAGCATTACACCTGAGCTATACAGTTATTAAGGCTCTCAGTTAATGTCGGTTTAAAAAGTGACTTCTCAGGAATTTCACGTTTTAGCTCTGACACAGCCACTGCCTGCAGAAACTGCCATCCAGAAGAGTCTGAAAAGCAAGTGCTTCAACGTGTAGCATTCAATGGAAACAACCCCCCACATTCCTGCTCGGTCACAGCAGCCATCCCCTGTTCTGCTCTGACATGAAGGATCTGAAGTGAAACAGGCTTCTCTCTCTCCAGCCCACTACCTATAATGCCTTCAGTCTGCCCTTGGATTTTTCCCCCATAAGCCAGCAGTCAAAAGACACCTTTAAAACAGTCTCAAGTGACATGAGCACACACAGGCTTTTCTAAACATCTCTTACTTTGGGAGACACACTAGAGATCTCTGATAGCTTACTCTTAGGCTTTTAAAATGTTAAAGGAGTGTCTGCAATTGGATCCATCACAGAGGTGAGAAGCCCCATTAAATCCCAAACCAAGCAGCTGCTCCGAGTACAACTCTAGCACGTTACAGTGAGCAACTGACCCTGATGCCGGTGAAGGGGAGCTTCCGCCTCCTCCCCTTGGCTGCAAGAGCAGGAGCCAGACTAGTCAATATACTAACGACAGAGCACACATTAGAGGGCATAACACAGACAGACAGATGCTGTGCTGGAGACAGAGTCAGGGACGTAAGGCTTCAGTGACCAGGAAAAGCTGATGAATAGCTTTACAATCAGGAATCGGAGAAAACAGAAATAAGATAATTACTACAGAGCTGGTTGCAAGGACAGACTTTTTTCACCATCTTCCCTGAAGCACAAAGAGAGAGTAATTTGTTAAAGATAAGAGAAACAGTGAGAAATGTTTAGTACCAGGAAACATTACAAAAAGCTTGATGAGAAACAGAGGACACAGCACAGCAGGGCTTTTGCAGTCACTACTGGGACATTCTAGACAAATCCAAGACTGGTCTAACAGTTTAATCAGAAAGAGACCCAGCCTTCTACATTTATTCTTCATAATTCCCAAACCACAGTGAAGAATGTCAGGAGACATTAAAGTCACAACTGGCTGTTATCACAAAAGGAAAAGCAAGTACATCTCCCATTTTTGTCAGGACGTAGGGAGCATTTTACAACTATTGAAGTTCAACCAGCAACGTAAGAAAGATTTGACAGGTCAAGTGCTTTTAGTTTGTCACCCTATTTTCTCAGATCTGTGAAAACAGTTCAGGCATTCCCTGCCAAGCTGTACCACTCTGTTTCTCCAGCTGCACAGTTAAAAGCATCAATCACTGCACTGTTTCCTCAACACTGCTGATTCCAAACCAGCATCTTCTCCAGTTGTCACTCTCCACAGCAGTCTGCAACAGCATTTCAAGGACAAGGCTCCAGGAAGCAAGCAGCCTGCAGTAAGCCAAGCGCCAGGCCAAGCTGTGCCATGCCAACTATTACCTGCTTTTACAGGACAGCTACAACCTTCTTTTCAAAAGGAATCTGTTTCCTTTAGCACCAGTCCCAAAAGCACAAGATACACATGCCAAAGTACTCTTAGAGCCAGATGATGGTCAAATTACAGCAAGCCAAGGCCTTGTAAGTAAATCAAACTCACATATATTCAGTTCACTGTCAATTCCAGAAACACACTGGCTGTTCTTTATATTCCCTACCCAAAAAAAGGACAGGCCAGACTAAAGATAATGTTTTTAAGTTAGCGTTGGTAAGAATTTAACTTATTCCAAGAAAGGAACATTAAATCTTGAGACTGCAGATGTCAGTGCACACCTGCATATTAATATACACAGCAAAAACATTTAAAGCTGCTCAATTTGAAAAATTAAATACCACTAGTGCTTAGATTCCAAATCCAGTGAAGTGGGATAGAGTTATCACTACAAGACTGAACAGCCAGGAAGAAGTTTTCCCTCCCTCTGCCTCCCCTCCTTCCTCAGAGGATGGAGCTGTTTGCATTGCAGCTGTCTCTGCAGAAGGCCAGGCCCAGTTCCCAAACACAGCTCTGGCTCAGCTGTGCCACTGCCAACCATAGCAAGACAGATGATGCAGATGTGTGGTACTGCCATGCAGTGCAGCAACTGAAGGACTCCTTACGACACAAAGCTTTCTCATAGCAAGTCATTCCAGAGGGTGGGAAACTATTGTCACACATTTAGAGGGACCAGCCTGCAGAAGCAGCATGGGAGATGTTGCAGCACTCCCAATAAAAAGCATCACATCAGCAGCCTTGGCTCGAGCATATTGTTATTTCAGCCACATCAGAAGTTTGAGGCTCTCTTGGGAGTCTGGCCTAATGTAGGTAGAAATGAGAGGATTCTGAAAAGAACTGCAAACTAACTTGTGAGGATTGACAGGATGTCTGAAAATGTCTGTTTACCCACCTTTACTGCTATTTGTTGCACACTTAATCTATCTTCAACTCACAGTAAAAACTTCTAAACCTTCTAAGCCCATTAGTAGGTAAGGTTCTTTCGAGTTTATCTGGAAATACTCTCCAATAAAACCCTTTAACATTTCAATCCTTAGCTATGCATCTGTTAACGAACACAAGAAGTCACTATGAACTGCCTACAGGTGGCATCAGTGCTCTGCACTGTCACCAGCTCCAGTGCTGAGAACATGCACAAACACATCCAACTTGCACTGCAAGCACACTGCTGCAGGAGGGCAGATACTCCCTCCATCAGTTAGTGCAGTGTCCAGCAAAGGAATAATTTGGAAAACAAATCTTCCTCACTGTTCCACTAGAAAGATTACCCCCACAAGTCTCATGTCATCTAATATATGCTGAGGCAAAATTACCGAGGTAGGCCAGAAGAAAATGCCTGTGCACCCACACCTTGCTAACTCTCCCCAGTTTCTGTCATTTCACTCTGTCCTGACAGTTTCCACTGAAGGTTTAGAGAAAATGGGTTCTTGTTATAGCGAGTTTAACAACAGAGAATACCTAACATGAGAACCCAAACTTCTAAAGGTGTGCAAAGAGCAGCTCAGCGGAGCCATGGGATGGGAGGGAAAACAAGGTGGCAGATGAGAATGGGCTGCGTGAAACAGATCCAAGCGGCAGAAACAAAAACCAAAAAGACAAAACAAAAAACAGACAAGGAAGGAGTAAAGGTGTTACACACAAAGAGCCAAGCAGGGCGTACTCAGAAATCGGGTCCTCCTGCCACCCGGCTTGAAGGTCACTCTCTCAGATGCACAGTTAAACTTCGCACAGCCTGTGAGAAAACAAGAACGGGGAGAACAGAGCAAGGAGAGGAGAAGAGACAGAACACCACTACAAGATGTTAGCAACTTGAAGTTGGAAGGGTGAAATGCAGTAACATGACGCACAAGAATAAGTCTCAAAGCGTGGACCAGAGAGTACGGAGACAATACGGAGTGAAAAGACTCCCTCCAACACCTCCAGACATTAGGCCAAGTTTGCAGTGTTACTCTCCAGCACATAAACCAACAGTAAAGTTGCAATCTATAGGAAAGACAAATCCTGGCAAAAGTATCCAATTATAAACTGGTACTGCACAACAAAGAGGAAAAAAAGCCAGGAACAGCTAAGTTCAGACAAGTAAGGGAATCATCCCCCTAATGACTGGCAAGCAAAAAAAGCCCTCCCTACTCAGAACTGTGCCTGAGAAATTATTTGATAACATACTAATAACAAGCAACCCACAACCTGAGAAACCTGAGTAAATGAACAATTTACTATTCCCACCATTTCATCCTCCTACAAACTCTTCCTTCCAGGATAATCCACAATTAAAGAACGAGTCTTTTTTTACTTTTCACTCTTAAAAAGCCCATTGACAGAAATGGCCAAACCAGTTTTGAAGTCTAAAAGGACTCCTGAGTCTTCAGAAACTTCCTACCATTTCAGGTATCTGTTAACATCAAAGCTGCTCTGCCCTTTCCTTGGTCTCATTTCTGATTTTCAACCCCCATTCTCATCTGTCTCCTCTTCCTCTGAGCCAATACCTTTCCCCCAGGTCAGCAGAACTTTGCTTGCCACCACCCCACTGCACTCATTTGTGTTGTCCTTGGGGCTTTCACTACAGGAGACAAGGCCATTCATTACTTCAACCACCTCACACTTCACTTGAGTGAGAAGCCAGAAATCCAGTTGCAAACAACATCCCTATCAGCCTCCACGCACAGGCTGGGGACTCCAAAGCTACTTTACACCATGTATTAAAAGCCAAGTGTCATGAAGTCGATCACTCATTTCCACTGCTAATTACACTAATTGCATCTGGAGCCTTACCTTGGCCCGGTGCCGAAAGGCTCGGTACCGAGAGGGCACCGTCACTGGTGAAGGCAGAGTAGAGATTCTCGCTGGAAGGCGAAGGTTTGAGGGGCTGTAACAAATGGTTCTGCCCAGTCTCTGGCACACTACCAGGAGGATGAAGGGTCTGCTGAGGGGGCAAGACTGATGGTGCACTTTGAGCTGACAGGTTGCCTGGAGGAAAAAGGAAGGCAAAAAGTTTTGGTTTCCACCCATCTTTTTCAAACCTTCTGTCATTGTTCCCAATGGACTGGAGAAAAACAGGAAAGTTTGACTGGAACAGATACAAATGGCAAAAAAGAATACCATCTTCTGGTCAAGCATGACAATCCAGGCAAGGCAGGGAGAGAGAACTACTCCAGTTTCTGAGAAAGCAGTAAGACCAGAAAAATTCTTCAGTTTTAAGACAACTCTGTGCTGGTTCATGTGCTCACAGAGCTCCTCTATCATATAACAAAACAGAAGTGAGCAGCCAGGGTGGCTGGATACAAAAATCTCAGCATGACATGGAATTACCAAAGTGATATGCAAGAGGCAGTAACAAGTATTTCTGCTGGCAGTGCTGGGCCTCAAGTACTGTTTGTTCATGCTACAGAACTTGAGAAACATCTCCAATTACCCAGAGAGTATCTGCCATCCATGTCACTCAATGAGTAAACAGAACTATTTTCTGAGTTCTGTTTATTATTAAAATGGTCTTAGTAAGAAAGGAAGCTTTGACAATTGAAACTGCTTCTCAATTTCTAAGTACAATAAATCTGCAACTCCATTTAAAAAAAAAAAAGGCACTGTTTTAACATCCGTCAACTGTGACTAAGTTTCTGCAGTGTAAGGACACGAATAATACCATGCTTAAGTGGTACTAAATTAGAAAAAGAAAAGAAATCTCTGCAGATAACTGAAGAGACCAGACCCATTTTGCAAAATCAGCTTCAGGAGGGAACAAGCACAGCTTATATCTTTAAAAAACAGAGTCTTCTCCCATACTGTAAATTTACATTTTTCTTCCTAGTCAGAACCCAATTACTAATGTCTAAAAAATATAAATCGCAACTTTAAAACTGCTCTTACAGAACAATGTACCTTTCAATGGACTGAAAAAGTCCTAAGCAAGACTACGAAATAGCAAAAGTAATTTCAAAAATGATACAAGAAATCCAGGGAGGAACTTGTATACAGATACACTCCCCCAAAAGGAAACACAGAGAGACACAGCTCTAAGAATGAGACATGGTACCTTGACTATTTTACCTACTAAAAGTATTGTAGAAAGTCTTACCTGATAGCTGAGGGCTTTTATGCCCCTGGGAGCTGCTACGACTGGACTTGCTGCTTTTTCCTTTAGTAGGTCGTCTCCTTCTTCCTGAAAGAGGTGCAGCTGGGGGAATAATTACTGCAGGTGGGGCCTTTCCCAATTTCATGTAGAGTGACTCAATCTCCTGCTTCTGGCGACTCTGCAGCTCCTGGATCTCTTTAAGGTGCCTAACAAGTTACGAAACAGGGTGACAAAAAAATTGTTATGTATATACACACACGCAAACAATTCCTCCCCTCCAGTCAAGCCTGACTTGCTTTTTTGGTCAAACTCTCAAACATTTAAGAAAGCAGGAAATAAATCTTTTCCACAAATAACCACTGAACACACATGGCAAAACAATTGCCATTTTCCAGTGTGCTCTAGCACTGGCTAGAATTCTAACACAAAGTTCCCAATGTTGTAATCATAAAACCAGAATAAACAGAAGTACAAAAAAAGCATTAAGATGCTACGGGAATAGCTACATTACTCATTTTCTGAGACATATGGCCTTGAAGACTTCTACTCTGGTGGTGCCTCAAAATTTGTTTCAGAGCAGTTGCATACATAGGATTTAAAACTGCCAGCTACCCTAAAAGAAAGTTCAATTTTCAGTACAAATGAATCAGTAAGTCACATTGCTTGACTTGTAAATTTTTTTCTGAACCAGCAAGGTCTCTCCAGGAAAAGAAGAACCCTTAGAAATGCGTATTAGAAATGCAGAGACACGTGTGTCATTTTCAAACAAGACTCCATTTTCCCCACTAATTACTAAAGTCCAGTGATATGCCAAATCTTCCTTACATCTGCAGTCTTATCCATAGTGCAGCTGTCAATCTACATACAACAAGGTTATGGGGTAGAAAATTAAGCACAGCAAACATGTATATTCCTCTTTTGTTATAACTGTGTACTGCTTCACCCCTAAAGAATCCCACTTCCCACATAAACACTGATAATGGCTTCTGAAACTTAGCAAAGGTCAACCCTTTGAAAGAAATTTACTTTTGTTCTTTGTGAAATGAGAAGTACAAGAGAAATTCCTATTCATCCTGCTACCTATATTTTCTACAGAACCACACAAAGAAAAAAGCCTTACTTCTCCCGTAACCGACGGAGTTCCAATTTCAAATCTTCATCTTCAATATCTGACTCATTGTCGCTGCTCATGTAGGAAGAGTTGAATGAGTTGCTAAGGCTCTGAACGGGGAGGCTGATCTTCGATCCCAGGTGCTGGACAGAGTCCGGACTCCCTGATCCATCATCCAAATCCTTAGCCATCCCACTTAGAAAGGCGGCCTCCGGATCAGAGGACGGACCATTCATGTGTGGAGACTGCCTTGACTCCAACTCCTTCTTTGGAGCTACAGCTGAAGAAGCAACTTGTTCCAAGCCCACCGAGAGAGGAAGAGTCATTGGCTCTTTCTCTGCACAGCTGACCTCATCCTGAGCCTTCGACACGGAAAAGCGCCCCACTTGATCCGTTGTGGTTGTTACCTGGAAGCGCCCAACCTTAGTAGCCTGACTGACATCTACCGGCAATTGCAGCACAGGAACGCTCTGAGGAATGCCATCCACCACATCCAAGGAAGCGTCAGCCACAGCCCCGCTTTTCCGACTGTCAGCCTGCTTTACCAGAGTACTCTCTGGGCTACTGCCAGAGAGACATGAAGAATCAGTGGAGGTGGTTTCAAATTGCACTGGCTTAGTTTCAGGTTTGTCACCCTCCTTTAGCACATCATCCACTGCCACGGAGACCTAGAATAGAAACACAATCGTGCAGACTTCCTTAGTTTTTCCTTAACACGATGCTTTTATTTTCCTTCATAGTAAGATGCATCTGAGAGGGGAAAATAACTCATTTCCTTGGTATGCCATAAAGCAAGCTACTGCTTCCCTCCAGGCCACACACCACCACACAAAGTAGTGCTTCTACGCAATCTGGAGGATTAACTCCAAGAAACACAGCAGACTCAGACGGGGCCTCCTTCACCAACAGGACATAACATAGCAAACACCCCAGCACTGTCAGTGAAAAAGCAGCTAATATTAAAGACCAAGGCCAACAGTTAAGGCCTGCCATGATGAAACACTGTTTCATAATTCTAGAACTGCACAGACTATGCAATCCCTGCCCTGAATGAAAACAGCATCTGCATGAAGAATTGCATTCACAAGCTCTACGTGGACCTTCTCTCTTGACAGCCAAGTCCAGCACAAGGCACACTGAGCTGGCACTACCAGGAATCACTCAAAGATCCTGGATCAAGAACTAAGTGAGCTTAACATCTCGTACCTGGAACCGTCCCATCTTTAGAACACTGGCTCCTGCTGTGGTGGCCATAGCACTGCTCTCTCCATCACCTGATGCCAAAGCTAAGGAAAAGGAGAATGGGATTAAGCAGAAAATGAGCAACAAATTATTTAACTCCAACCATTTCTTTTTACGTACTTCAAATTCAATTATCCGTTAACTCCTAACAGGCCTTTGGACTCATAGCACCATATTAATATTAAAATGTTAATTATTAATGTGAAGTTGAAGCATTTTTCTACAAAGCTTCCCTGCACAGTTTATTCGCTGAAAGTGCACTTCTAGGGAACAGTAAAAAAAGCACACTGATTTCAAACAGGGATGTGAAAGACAAAAGATAAAAAACAGAACTGAAATTTATGCAAGAAAAAGCTTATTTTAATTCAATACCCAAAGTGACTACCTAAATTTCACAAATGCTGGGGACAATTTATTAATAGAAAAGCAGCAAGGTGAAAAAATGCTACAAACCACATTTAATCAAAGCAGTCTATCTGAAGTTTTTGGAGCTGGATTCTTAGGTGTCAGCTCGTAATTTTGCTGCTCTGTGCACCGGCAGAATAATGTTACGAAGCTGAGAAATAACATTCTATTTTTAAATCAGTTCTATTGGACAACTTGCTCTGTTTATTAAGCAACTTCCCAGTTTGTTTACTTTTACCTTCTAAATTTAATAGCAAAAACCAAGTCAATTTATAGCAGACTAATAAATTGTACATTATAAATCACTACCAAGATCCCAATTGTTTTCCTTTATTGTTTTATTGGCTTTTAAAAGTTTGTCATTGAACTTCAGAGGGGTTAAATATGCATGTTAAATAGTGTTGACTAGATAGTTCAAGAAATAATTTCAGCACTGTATTAACAGCTTCTTTTAAAAATTGAAGATTTCAAAAATTAAAACAATTAGGTGAATACTGACAGGAAAGCCTCAGACTATTTTGCAAGTGTTTGGATTTCCCCCCAACAACTGAATTCACATAGATTTGAAAGTCATTGATCATCCAGACTTCAACTGGTGATCATCCCGCCAACCTTCAGTTGTTCTAAAGCAGCCAGAAGGAAGTCTGGGTTTCCTAGTACCTTAGATTTTTAGAAGTTTAACCTTATTTAAACAGAAAGGAAGTACCCTTAGATTAGGGAGAGGTATCCTACATGTAGAACACAGTGTGATGACACAAGATGAGTCTTACTGCTGTTGCCAGGAACATAACACATGACAGCAAAGAGTTTCTTCAAGTCCTGAGGCTGTACCTCAGCAGCATAGTGGAGATTCTTTGTGAGTCTTAATTTAGCATTTTGTACAGCTTTAAATTCTAAATGAGTTAGTACAATATGCATGGATCTATCATCTCCCTCTTCCAGCCTTCAGGGGAAAATTTCAGTCTGGTTACTAAAAACTAATATGATCCCCTTAAGGAACTGCCATTGCATGACTTACTAAAAAAGGCTATGACCTTTCAAGTTACTCTGTTCAATCCTGGATTGTATCTCCATGCTGAGAAACCATCTAAAATAAACATGGCTGTCTTACCATCCTTCAGAGACTGCGTTGCTGTGGACACCGGCCCGGTAACCGTTGTAGATGCTACTGAGGGCACAGACTGCAGGTTCAAGGGGGAAAACAAAACAAAGTTAAATTTAAAAAATCGGCAGTTTGATTGCATGCCGACAAATCCAACATATGTATTATGTAATTTTTTGTTCCCAACAGGGACAAAGTATGACCCATGAAAAGACAAATGCAAGAGCTTTTAATCTCCAAAGTGAGTAACACCAGCAAGAAATTTTACAGGCCTTATAACACTGAGGCTGTGGGCAGAACACCCTTTTGGCTGTGCAGAAGTAGTGCATAAGTAGCCACTTGGAGATCATTATCATTGTCTTCATTTAGCATCAAAGTGCATTACTAAAGGCCTTTAAAAGATCCACACTTTAAACATCCCTCCCAAGTTAAGACTGACATATCACATATTGCTTATTTAGTGCTCTTTCCCCTTATTCCACAGTCACTTCCCCTTCTACTGTGGTGACAATGATGACATCACCAGAAAAGCTAGGATAACAACTAATACCACCAAAAAACACCCTCAGGAAATTACATCATCTATTGCAATATACGGACTTTTCCTATTTTGGTTGACTCAGTCCCACAAACTGGAAGATGACTCTTAATTTTTATTTTTACAAGTCTAAATACTGGTGTAGTGATATTAAAGGCAGTGACCTAAGAGCACGACTTTGAGAAAACAGTGAGGTTTTTCAAGACTACTAAACTGCCAGCATTGCAAACATACACAGGCAGGAGCAGATGTCACTGGAACAGTTTCTGGACTAAGGGTTCTTCTCAGCTGAGCATCCAGATCTTCCAGTGGCTGTTGGGACTGAGAAAGAAAAGAGTAAAAAGACATTCCAGCTCAGGAAAAATACATCATATTTGAGAAACAGGCAGATTTAATACTAAAATTTAAAGCACTCAGTACAGCTTCTGTATTTCTATCAAGCTTCATTCCTACATATTTACATTTCATATGTATAGCACAGTAAGACTGGAAGCAACTTAAGCAACATATTTGTTTAAAAACAAACAGAACAGGGAAATTAACTGGAACTTCAAAAACAAACAAACAAACAAACAAAAACACCAACCCCACCCTCAATACCAACCCCACAAACCAACTAACAAACAGAAAACCCCCAGACCGTAAGTTCCCTCAGAGAAGGTACATGGATGGATTGACTCGAAGAAGAGGAAGGGAGAGGAGCAGAACCTCTCAGGTACGCTTATTACTTAGATTTCAGCTGTTTCAGTTGCCATACAAGAGGTTTTTCAAACTTGGCCAACTAAATTGAGAAGAGGAAAAGAAGAAGAACTACCTAAAAATATCCTGAAGATTAAAAAGTCCATATTAACTCAAAATTATTAAATTAGGGCCATATGCATAAGATACATATGATGGAAGTGTTGTCAGATACCATGAAATTGCAATTCTAACCCTACAGAGCAGAAATTTCCATCCAAACTTTAGCATTATTAAACTTCCCAAGTCTTTTACACAGAAAAAGAGCTATATCTGTTTCTAAAACTGAAGCAGAGATCATGACAACATAAAAATACTACTTTGCACATTCAAGAAACTGAAAGTTCTTGAACTGAAAACATAAAGATGCTTTCAACAGGTTGCCAGGATAACATTCTTCCTCACTTGCGGATTTCAAAACAAAACCAAAAACCCTAGGAACAATAAACCCTGTATCAATTCCATTTTTTTAAAAAGCAGAAGATGCAGACTTCTGGGACTCCATTCAGAAATCCAAATGCTTAGCAACAAGTGAGCTAATTTAATCCAATACTGTAAAATAAAGAGGACATGTCACCTGAAATACTAAATCATTGTCATCTTATGCTCACAAGAAGATATTTGCTTCAAGTAACCAAGGAGCTATTAGAATGATCAGAAAATAAAAAAACTCCTTATGAAGCAAGGGTACCAAAATGAAGCTTGAGAAATTAATCTAATGCATTTTGAAAAGCAATTAAGGAATAAATAGAACAGGTATTTAAGACTATGGAACAAACTGTTCAAAACCGGTGTTGAGATGACGTGTACTCCGTCTGCAAATTACGTGTCTGGTACTCAGGAAAGGAAAAAAAAAGTTGTGTAATGACCTACTGACAGAAGCAGCTCGGAAGGAAAGCCTATCTGCTTTAAGACAAGCCAGTAATTTTCCAGATAGTATTATGTGATAGCAGCAAATGCTCTTAGCAGTCAATTAGATTTGATCCAGTTGGTCTCCTGCAATTTTGTCTCTCTCCTAGACAATCCTTACGAGTTCAAATGAGAAGTGAAATTCAGTAAGTTGTCTGCAAGGGAGAAGAAGCAAGGGATCTATATTTGGGGAAGCAAGGGATCTTACATTTCCATGCCACAAATCCTGCCAGGAATACCTATTCCTGGACAAACAGGAAGAAGCCTTTTGCAGTGGTGCAGTGGCTTGAGTCATAGAAGTGGCTACAAGTTCTTTTGAGTTTAGGGGAAAATACTACTAATACACTGAGTTTCCAGCAATGAAATAAAAAGGACTATGAACTTCTTATGACTGATTTTAAGCAGCTGTCTCCTGATCCATCTGATACCTGATGATGGGAAGAATGCAGGTAAGAATTATCACCAAATTGCTGTCGTCTCCTCTCTAGCAAAGCCATGCTTCACAAACAACTGACTAAAATACATAAACCAGCTTCTGCCTCTAGAAATCAGGGGGGAAAAAAGAAAGCATTGCTTGCTAGCAACTCAATCAGTCATCTATCTTCATTCAGCTTCTTGCTCAGTTTGGAGAAAAGATAGCCCATTGCCTCATTACTCACAGGACAGGAATATGGCCTATGGCTCTAAGATCAGGATATAAAAATGAGCTACTTCTAGAAATAATTCAGTTGAGTAAGTTTTTTCCCCCTCCCAATTTCAGATGTCGTCTGCCTTAGCTATGCAAACCACACAGATTCACAGCACAGGCCAGGCTGGGAAGGGACCACCATTTGGTCCCACCTCCCTGCTCAAGCAGGGTCATCCCAGAGCACACGGCACAGGACTGTGTTTATATGGTTCTTGGATATGTCCACAAAGGAAGACTCCACACTCTCTTTGAGCAATCTGTTCCAATGCTTGGTCACTGCACAGTAAAGTAGTTCTTCCTCATGTTCAGGTGAACTTCTTGTGCATCAGTTTCTGCCTGTTGCCTCTCGTCCTATTGCTTGGCACCACCATTTACATACAAAATATCCAAGCTAACTATTGGATAACAAGGACAGAAGCTATGCAAGGGAAGCCACTATTACATTTCAACTCATGTTTGTGATGAGGACCTTCAAATACCTTTTGCAAATCTTAAATTCCAGTGACACGAGAATGTAGTAATAATCACAAAACAAAACACCAGAAGCAACGACCAAACCCCAAAATCTCACAAGGAATTCACAAAGCCAGCAATTTCACATTTTCATAAACATTTCGTGGAAGTATATAGTTTCCCACATTATTTTGCTACTATACCCTTTTCCAGAAGAAAACATGTTCAAATGTTATGCACACACTCCCCTCCTGTTATATTTTTTAACAAACCTTTCAAGTTCAGATGAACACACTAAAAACCCCTAAGCCTGACTAATAATTCCTGTACTTCAGACACTGGGTACAGCATCCCAAAGGGCAAGCTACATAGAACCACAGAATGGTCTGGGTTGGAAGGGACATTAAAGATCACCCAGTTCCAACTCCCCTGCCATGGGCAGGAACACCTTTCACCAGACCAGGAGACTCATACCCAGTGCTGAAGCAAATCTAGCTACTGGGAAAGTTACACAAAAGGGGTTACTCAGTCAAAAGAGAAGAAAAACAAGAACATTAATAACATGCAATAGAGAGTTTAATTGAAACATGCTCTTTGAAGGGAAAAGAAGCAGATAAAATCTGCCAAGTTGTGTAGCACCTGAGTTAGTGAAGGTCCTGGAAAAGGTGGCAGCGGCTCACTGGATGGAGTGCCAGCCGGAAGTTCAGAACCTATTGGTAGCACCTACGGATAATGAAGAGGAAACGCGCGTCCATCAGACAAGGAACAACAGAAGGATCAGATACCAAGCTACAGTCAGTCATGTCATACCACAGAAGCCTTAACTTTTTTTCTGGATAGACTTCTTTTCTGGAGAGTTAGCATAGAACCTCTACAGGTTTTTGTAACCAAGCTGGGGCAAGTTTGCTTTGCTTTGTTTTTATTTTATAATTCAGATTATCTTTGAGCAGCCACAATTTGCACTTTAAAAAAGCTGCTGTGTACAGGAACAAAGTATCTTGGGGATATTATTTTCAAATCTGGAAGAAATGCTAAAATAATTCTTCCAAGAGCTTAATTTATAAAATGGTGCAAGAATGGACTCAGTCTCCTTACAACAGACCTATGTTAACTGTCCATTAGAAACTGCAAGCTGCATGCTTCTGGAAATTGTTCCAAGCAACAAGACTTGAGAACAGGAACTGTCAGTGCCTGAGGATGTCTCCACTTATTGAGAAGCAGATTTACAGAGCTCTCATACCCATCTTTTGGTCCATCACTTTTTTTTGAACCTGAAGGGTATTGATGACCCACAGAAGGTGACTAGGCCATGCAACCAGGTAGGGGGAAGTCATCCAGGTTATGTGGAGGAGGTTAGAGAGACTGGAAAGGTTAGAAGGAGGCATCAAAGCCTCCTCACCCAGGTCAGATAGTACATTCCAGTTAGTTTTTTCCATTGTTAGGGAAGTGGGAAGTTCTAGGAATTAAGCAACGCATTACACAATTAGCAATTCTTATTCTCAGCTGTCATCTTGAGGTTTGACAGTGGCTCTGAAGTTTGAGCACAGACAGAGCCTCATGAGTTACAGCGTTGGCCAGCTGGCTGCCCTAGTACAACAGTGAGCACTGCTAGACACGGGGAACTGGTCCACAGCCTTCTCCAGTCCTCAAGAAGCAGAACCAGTTCTATCTTGCAGTGTGTTACCACAGCTTAATTAATGGTTCAAATTGCAGGAGCAGCTGCCCAGTGAAGATACACTCACATAGTTATCTATCCTACCAAAAACATTTCAGCAGGAGCGAGGCCAAGTTGCATTAGCTCAACTTTTTTGTGCAGCAGGAATATACACAAGGATGTTCTGGGGCACGATGAATTTTTAAGCTGTGGTAACGTCATCATTTAGTTTATAAATAAGAGGCAAAACACACTTTAAAATACATTTGTAAGACAAGTCAAAACACATTTAACTGTTTAGGTTAACAGCTTGGCCATAAACAAAATAAATACACAGACAAAGTTTAACAAACCCCAGAAAACTAAAGCAATAAGCTCCTTAATGCTCAGCAACAACACAGAAAGTGAAACCAAAATTAAGTTTTGGAAAAAACCAAACTAATTTATAAATGAAAACTTCAGAGAGGAGGTAAGTTTTCTATAACTGAAAATCAAAAACCATGTAACATTTATTACATAAAAGCCTCTGTAACTCCATGTTTGCAATTAGCAATTCTCTAACTGCTCCAACTGTTCCTGAATGAATAGCAGTTTCAATTTTTTTCTAATCTTTCTTTTCTAATTCTCAATTTCATTGAAATATTAATGAATGCCTTTGTGTCTAAATTTCCTTATCAACTTCCTTGGCAGGTATTCCCACTCCTTCATAGCAGAAATTTTCTGCTTTCTTTGAATACAAAGAGTACCTGGGAATGACCACTAAAAAATGGAGATGCTGGGAGCATTAGCTCAGTTTGAATGGCCTGAAACTGGTTAATAGCAAGGCTGGCTAAAGACAACCAACACAAAGTGTTGGTGAGTAGAAAAGAACATTACAGAACCAAAAAGTAGCAAGTATTGAAGCTTTTGGTTTGTGAAACACCTGAAAGTTACTTCAATTTATTTCCATTTAAGGGCTACCTTTCCACTTAAGAAAAGGGCTACCAAAATAGTTTAAAATACTGAAATGTGCTGTGTCCCCACACAGGCAGCCATTTACAAGAAAATTTCACATATTTATATACCTGGTTGGTGAGCAGATAACAACATCCACAGCACCTCTCAAGTTGCTACTGTAAATCATTGCTATCTCTATGTGAAAGTGTTGGCTTGTAGAGCATGAGTCAGTAAACAAAAGACTTTGTTTGCAGGTATCTTTTAAACTTCTCAAAATCCTGCTCTCACAAATCTAGCATTTGAAAGGAAAACAGTATCCAGGCACCACACGAGCAGCAGAGAACTTAAAAAAAACGCAAAACCCTTCCAGTCTGGCTCAACCTTGCCTGCAAGGAACAGGCTCACAACAGGAGCAAAACTAAGCTATCCTGACCACTTTGTGAAATATACAACCAACCGTCTCAGGCTAGTGGTCATGTACAAGATTAAAAGCTATTTAAAGCAAGACACTAAAATTCTATTTTAAAAAGCAACATCAAGAAAAAAAGCCCAAACAAACACAAAAAGCAAACCACAGTTGCTTCGCTCTTTGTAGTTTAGGAGTAGGAAAAACTAACAGTGACATCAGAGACATCTCTCAGAAGCACAAAACAGAACTGAACTTTTTTTTTCCAAGTGGGACAAAATAAAACACCTCTTGGGACACATAAAAACAACGAGAGCATAAAACTTTCAATACTACATTAAATGAAGACACTTCTTCCTGAAAAAATATTTTGCTTTATAAAAAGAATTCTGCTGAAGAAGGCTGTCTCCTACAATAGCTGAATATTCACACAAACGTTGCATTTCTTACCGGTACCCTGCTAAGAGGGGGCTTTGAAGGAGAGGTCCCTGGTTTCACTGCTGCTGTTGCGATGCTGCTCGAGGCTGAAATGTAGCTGACTGGGGTGATCACTTGCCCAGGAGTGGCAACTGGAGTCAGCACTGGCAAGCCAGTTGGTCCAAGAGGCAAACTGCTTGGAGGTATACAAGTGCTAATGGATGTCAGGGGTTTAGTCGGTGCAACAGCAGTGGTTGGTATCCCAGGAACAACTGTCGTTTCCATCACCAGCGAGGTCTCCAGAGATACTGACGGATGCACTGTTCCCACGTTACCGTGCTCACTGAAGAGAGACCGCAGCTTTTCTTCCAGGGTCTTTATATCATCAATACCAGGGGCTTTAGACTGAGCATCAGCATCTGCCTCCAGACAGTGAACGTGAGGCTGGTTGGGCAATGGAGCTGGTTGAGGCTGGCTGTGTATCAAAGTCTGCTGTACTGCAGGCAAGTTAGTGACTGGTTGTGGCAAGACACCAGGTAAAGGAACCTGGGGCAACATGGGTGTTGCACCTGAAATCTGGGGTAGGACAGGTGTTGATGTAATTCCTGATGGGACAAGTAAGGGATGTATCACGGGCTGAGAGACTGAACCACATATACTTGATGCTACTGAGGATGATAAAGGTGCAGAGATTGGAAGAGATAAGCCAGCTGCATTGCAGGGATGTGATTTATCCAGAGACTGCCCACTCTCAGCTAGTGACTGTGGAGCGCTTACAACTGTTGTTTCTGCCAGACTGGAGACAGAGCCACTGCTACTAAGTTGAGGAAACTGCAAAGCCACATTCTGAGCCAGAGACAGGGCAACAGATGTCTGTGGTGCTGCCATACTACTTACAATCTGAGGAGTAGACTGAGATGTCACAGCTGGTGCAACAGCACCAAGAGCAGTGACACCAGGAACCTGGGTAGATGGCAGTGCCAAAGACGACGGTGTGCTGATACTGGGGGCAATGTCTGCAGTTACTGGTTGAGCAGGCTGGGATGTGGTGGATAAGGAGAAAGAAGCAGGAGAGCTCACACTGGAAGCGACACCAGTCGATTGCTGTCCAGATTGTGAGGCTGGAGGTGGAGAAAGAGAGCTTGGCACACTTGTGCTTGGTGCAACTCCAGCAGTTGCATTTTCTGAAGGCAAAGTAACAGATCCTGGAAGAGAAACACCAGTGCTGGAGGAAACAGATATTGAGGAAGTAGCCACAGATGCAGGAGTTGCACCACTGCCAGCCATGGTAGAAAGTGCAGGTGGAAATGGTGGTATTGTTTGATTGAACACTGGAGGAGCTGTACTAGGTCCTTCTGTCATCTGAGCATGCCCCATCTCAGAGAAAGCTTGCTGCAAGCTCAGTGATGATGCTGAGTGGGAGAGATTCATTCCGGGACCATGTACTGGAGATGCAGCAACTGAAAAAAAAGAAAATTATCAGTCCACCTGAAAAAGTTCATTACAGTATTACTGCCTATGGCTAGACTAAGACCACATTTACCTCTTAGCATAAAAAAAAATTAAAAAAAAATAAAAAAACCCCAACAAAACACAAATCCAGGCTTATATTAAAACACAGAATTAAGGTTTCAGAGTCCTGCAGACAGTCCAGCAGCAGTTTTTCTCCACGAACCCTGCACAGTATGACCCAAATTATGGTCACCTCTTACCAGCACAGACAGTTCCTTACTTCCCCAAGTACTTTAAGAGGTCTTTAGGAACAGTTTAGTTAAATTAATTTCACGGTTTTGATGAATGTGTCTTAGCCATCAGCTCTTATGAGTTTAGATAACTCACCCATATCTGAAGTTTCATTTCCTCCAGAAAGAGCAGATGTGAAAAAGCCCTGTTCTTTTAATCGGCTCTCAGGGACAGGACTGACAATGAACCGTCTTCCCGCAGAATGAACAACCTGGGTAAAGGAGCTAGAAGGAACCCCTAGACAGAAAGAAGTTGGATGTTTAGTGATACATGGTTGTAACTAAATACATAACCTGCAATATGGAATGTGCACTCCATCATACAAAATAAAAACTTGGCTGCACCCATCCGCTGAAACAGAAAAAGGTAACTGTTGAAAAAAATCACAAAAGACTTACCTATTCTTTGTGGCATGGAAGATGTAGGATCTGGCTGTTTGAACTCTAATTTCTGTAAAGTAAGATAAAATTTAAACTTCTATTCTGAAACAGAAACCCACAAGATAGTTCTTAAAACGCTAGCTTGCTGAAATGTGGGCATTTAAGGGAAGCAGTACCTGGGACCCAAGCACCATCACCAAACTAGAGGAATTCTGCCCAGATAAATGTCAGCTACAGTGTTTTTAGAGCTTCCCGGGGACCGTCAATATAACAACTGATCTAAACACTCTTTTGTTAACAGGCAGTCCAACTGACTTCCCTAAACATTTCACAGATAAATTGATGTTTCAAACTAGTTCTGGGTGTAATTAATGCAGAGATTCTGAAAATGTCATCCCTTCCAGCAACCAGTTTCAAAACCTGTGTTTCCTAACCAAGCTATCCAATCTCTTAGTACTTCACTGGATGGAGGACCTGAGTCCAGGCTCTCAGTGTTTAGTGAGCAGCACAGGGTTGGGGGTTTTACTGTCCTACCTCAATAATCTCAAATCCAAGAAGCATCAGCATTTAAGACTGTCTGTTTAGTGGACTGTTAGGAGGTTCAGCAGCTTCAGAACACAAACACATCAAAAAGTTGATGTCTTCAAACACATCAAAACGTATGTGGTCTGTTATTTAGTTTTCTAAATGAATTTTAGGCACTCACTCTGATATGAAGCTTTCTCTGTTTGTATTTTCATTTAATTATTGATGTTTGATATCTCTCATGAAAGAATGTTTCTGTTTCTAGCTAGCTCTACTCACAAAACCATACCACCCAAAATGGAAAATGCAAGAAGCTGAGGCAATCTGTCCTTCACATACCTGCGACCCTGGAAAGAAGCCGTCATCTTTTGTCCTCATACTTTCCAATCCCTGGTCCCCTTCTGGCTCCACACTTGCATCCTCACTTAGCATTTCGTCTGCTTTCTCAATGATCTCTCGTACCTGTTCTACAAATGAGTCTCTCTCTGTTGCTAAAATAAACTCATTCTGCACCTGGAAAGAGAACATAGCAACATTAATTTTCCATAAATAATTTCAAAAACAATATATTGAATAACCGTAATTTATTCCTAGTGCTAGTGTTCGTCTTCCCTTTGCTGTTCTTCTGAACAAGATTATGGTAGTGACACCTTAGAGAAAGACTATTGTTTCTCAAATTATCTCCCAGCAAAGAAGTGTTTGCCCTGGTTTCATCTTTGCTGTAGAACAACATTCTATCTCACTTCTTCTGTCACCTCAATCTTTGCTTAGCATAGGGAAATTTAAAATTAGCAGCCTTATCTTACTGAAATCCCCCCTGTCTAATGAATGCAATGTGTATTAAGGTACACATTTAAAGAGAACTATAATATAAAAGAAATAGAAAATTCCATATTGCAAGATGTGTTCTGTGCTTCTCTCTTTCCATGTCATATACAATTCTACTCTATGCAGGTTGCACTGATTTAAAGTCTGGCTGTAGTACATAAAAGCCAGTATTAACTATGTTCCAAATACAGGGAGAGGAAGATGGCTCAGTCTATCTAGTTCCAATACATTGTATTGCTTTATGAAAATACCTTCTCTTGCTTATGTTAGAGAAAACTAGCTTAAACAAGTATACTCGGTAGTTAGAAAGATACTTTTTATTTAGTCTGACCCACGAGAATATTCTGTGTCCTGAAATTATGCATGGTTAAACTGAGAAATAGAAGTAAATAGAAATAGAAGTAAAGCTGTCAGTCACAGAATGTTTGCTGGAAAAGAGAGAGGAAGTGCCTCAGAGGTAAAGCTTGACACACTTTCACATCAAATTCCTGGGATGCTGGTTCAAGAAAAGTCAAGTCAAGCATGATGTGCTTATATCAGACTTTGCAATGCAGAACACTTACTAGTTAAAGAAAGCTTCAGTACTTTAAGTTGAGGAATGACAGACACCTACATGGGGTATGCCTAATATTATAATGATTAAAAGGAAACAAGAGATTTTACCATCAAAAGTTTCCTCAATACTGAACAAGAAATCAACGAGCACAATGTCCCAGATTCAGATGTTAAAACTGGGTTGTACACTTTTAACTATGTGACTGCATTTTGGATGCAAAGTTCACTTATTTTGCTTCTACTCATCTTCAAATATTTGCATATTTTGTTGCTTAGAGAGTTTTTTAGTTTAGATTTTAGCTTTAGAGTTTAGCTTAGAGAGTGTGTTAGTTTAGATTTTGCTTGTTCAGTTTTTTAAAATCAAACATACCCTTTCATTCATCAGCACGATCACTTTAGGTATAAGGTGAAGAAAGACATCTGTGTACTCTCTCCGTATTTCCTGGCATCTGACTTCATGTTCTTGAAGTCACTTCTTTACTGTGCCAATATATGTACTTAGCTAAGAACCAACTTCTTTCTCTTTCTCAGAAAGCCATTAGTGGCAGAGATAACTTCTCCTGTATCACTGGTTTGGTTCCTTTTGACAGGCACAAATTCAGCACACAGTAACTATGATTCTGCCACCTTTCTAAGCAAAAGAAACTATGCACAGGTGGCCAAGAAGGTGGCAAAACATACTGTCAAAAATATAAGTTTAAAATAAAGGGTGATTCTATTCTGTGCTACTCAATACTCTCATTTAAATGTATCTCTACAGGACAAATTCCTTCCTATGCCTGGCCATCTTATATTGAATGAAGAGGTTTTTCCTTTGAGAAAGTAAAAAGCAGCATCAAATCACTAGGGACTTTCAGAAACCAAAATGTGATTTCCATTCCTTAGTTTAGAGGCAGAATCTTCCCATTTTAGTTGAGAACAATGGCACAACACTCAAAGTTTTAAAGATCTATCAATGTCTGCTCTCAGAAAAGCAAACAAATTTTTTTAACCTGGCACTTCCAGAAGATTGCTTGCAATTTTAAAAATATTTGATTGAAAAAAACAACCAAAAAAACCCAGAAGCAGATTTACTTGATAAAAACCTCAATTCTAAGGTAAAAACTGACACACATTTTCATGTGAACGGTGCATCCAATATTGTCAGTCTGCTATAACACTCTGTGCCAAATTTCTAGTTGTGCTCATGTACCAGAAAGGTGAAAACGCACCATGCTACATGGAAGAGCAATTCCGAAACACAAACAAGAAAGTAAGACTGACTGGATTCAATTCTTCATCTCTAAAATGTATCTTACCATGATTGAAGCTATCTCCTCAGGGTTATCACCATCCAAGTCAAACTTGAAAGTAACCATTTTCCGATTGTGTGTCTCTAGCTGGCATTCCACTACCCGATCACCTTTGTTAGAAACCTAAAGCAAAGAAAATAATACTTCAAACCAAAAGCACGAGAATCTAAGACTTTTGCTTTAAAGTTCATTGAGACAAGCAAACCGTACTGGTACAATACAAATAATGTTCCATCTTTCTAGTCTAAAAATGATGTCATGTACAGCAGCCTTTTTGTCTGAGGATACATCAGATATTCTGGAATAGTCTGTGAAACCACTGGTAGGTAAGAAAGCCAGTTTTGCCTATCTAATACTCCAAAAAGCTGCTAATAGATGATATTGGCAATGTTGACTCCAGAAGCAAAAGAAATACACTAGGCAGCTTGTGTGCTTGGGGAGCAGCGGGCAAGGAACACAACTGCAAAAGACACATGTTCCTCAAAGAAAACCAAATTTTAGCATCTCAAAAAAGCATCGTTACCACTGACCAGTCACTAAAGTAAATACTCACATTTAAAATTCTCAGTTTTGGCCTAGAAGTCTTCTCATGGCGAGAGCGACTGCGGACAGACCTCCGCATATGACGTTTTGTTGTCCTCCCTTCATGTCTTCCACTAGAAGTTGGGACATTTTCGTTGCCATCACTCAATCCTGAAGCAACGTCAGAGTGTGCACTAAAAAAAATAAGGCAACTTCACATTAGTACCCATGCATTCCATAACTGCAACAATACACTTTAACCTACCAGACGATATTCTCCTCTAGAAAGTGGTAGATTTGTGTTAATCGCAGAGTAGAGGAAAAGAGTCCTGTCAACACTCTGGGTTGCTTGAATAGAAGTTCTAACAGTAATTATTTTGCTACACCTCTTGTAAGCTGAGTTGTACAATCCTATCTTATGTTTTCAAGATATCTGGAGTTTGAATTCTGTTAGTGCCAAGAGGACAAAAAACCCATCATTTATAATCCATTTGAAATTACAAATAAAAAAGGACTGGAAGTTAATCACTACACACAATCTTATTTATTCCCTCCATACCCCACCATAAATCAAAACCTACTCCACCCTTCATGACCCTACTTTTCCTCTAGGAAGTTTAGTTACTCACATCCTCAAGAACACCCTCAGTTAAAAAAAAGTATCTCTAGTGAAAAAATATATCGAAAGATCATCCATGAAAGTATAAGCTAACGCATGACATTGAAATTCAGTTTGGTGAAAAGAAATCAACGCTTACCTATCCATAGAAGAAGCCAAAGGGGTAGACTGAGCAGGCTGTGTTGCTGGAAGAGTCTCTGAAGAAGCAGTCTGTGAGACTCCCTGAGCACCCTACGGATAGAAACCTACAATCAAGAACCCCCCAAAGCATACAGTTCCTCTTCAAGCAACCCAGTAGTCTTCAGTGTTTCCTCCCAAACCAGTTGTAAAGCTGAAAGCTCTGCCTTTTTAGAACTTTAAACAGCTGGCATCTAGACAGCTTTAGTTTACAAAACACTCTAAAGCAAACGGCAGTGAAGCAAAACATCACCTGAGGAGGGGTGAGGAGAAGAAACCAGCCATCCTTTCTACTGCTACATGTAATTACAGTTTGCCATGCAGTCAGTCTTCCTAACAGAATGTGCAAAAGGCAAGCCAATGCAGAACACAAAGATAATTCAAATTCTCCCTGCAAGAAGAACACTGCAGGGAATAGGCATAATGACAGATTCTCAAAGGCTATCGATTGCAGCTTGTCTTTGATATGGCAAAAATATTCTACAGTACTAGCAAGAAGTGAAGTGTTTTACTGCTTTTTGCCTGCAGGATGCACACTCACTTCCCAACAGAACAACCAGTGGCAACAAGGTCCCCACATTGGCATGACATTCTGCTGTAAGAAAAAGGTAATTTGAAATATTAACTTTCCAACGGAAGACAAGCACAGAAGGATTAGTTCCCCACACACATACACTATTACATGAGTCAAACATCCTAAATCTATTGTTACATTATATTCCATATATTTACCTCCGCAACTGCCTGCTGCGAGGAGGCAGATGAGGCCTGTTGTGCTAAACTCACAGGAGGCTGGGGCACTTGAACCTGTCCTCCCAGGCTGCCCATGGAAACTAGAACATTCTGTTCCCCATATGGCTGCACAACAGGAGCAAGATAGCCTGACTGGGCCATTGCATCTGTGGGCAAGGGAGGGGACAGCACAGCAGAAGGAACGCTAGCAGAGGCCACAGCAGAGGAAGGTGCAACATTCGAGTCCCCGGGGTATTGCGGCGTCAGCCGAGATGGGAAGCCCTGTAATAGAAATGAGGGAGTCAAGTCAGTGACTGTCAGAGCTAATTAGGAAACAAGACACTAATAAAAAACAAGTACCAGTTTCAGGGGCATGTTCCAACTTTCTGTACTTGTTCAAGCACTCCCAAAATCTTCCTGAAGAAGCGGAGCAAACTGCTCATGCAGCTACGTTGCAAGTCACAGTGCTTGAACAAGCAAATTCCCACTCATACTTCAAGACTTGGGCAAAATAACCTTAATCTCCCAACTCTTGCAGCTGCCTATGCAGCTTAATATTTTAAAGCCTGAGACTTGAAATGAGCTTGGAGGATTTTCAGGCTGAACAACCACTGCTCTGATGTTATACAACTGCTGCTGATTCTTAATAGCAAGAAAGCAAGAACACTTTTGTGTTCTTCCTGTTCTCTCCTAATGAGCTGACCCAGAAACAAGGAACACTTTTATCATTATTCAAGTTGCCACTTTTACACTTGAGTGATCACACGAAGTAGCTGAAGCAGTCTGTGCCCACTAGTCTAGCAGTTCACAACTAGCATCAGGTACTTACGTCACATCCAAGATCCATGTTGACTTATTTCTATGAATTGCTTGTCCCACCTCTTCCCAGACTTGGAACGAAATACTGACATTGTTGAATACGCTGCCATTGATTTTCTTTCCAATACACATCACTCATTTTTAAAGTTACAATTTTTTTTTTTTTCTTTTTCCCTAAGCTGACAGACCTCTTGAATATATAGCTGTCCTCTTTCACACAGCGGTTGAACAAAGCCCTGCACTATGATTCTGTCATTTTAGACAAATTCCAGTGCCAAATATGAAAAATTCCAAACACAGGGCGTCCAAGGACTTGTTTTTTTCTTCTCTCCTCCTTAAAATGGTTCTGTACCACACTACAGAATTCATCTTAGTGGCTTAATGGCTCTCATATGAGAAGTGAGTAGGCCAGGGCACATGGCTCAGATCTGGTACCTTGGAGGAAAAATATGGAGAAGGTCTGCTGGCTTGCAACAATACCTGGTAAAGAGCATCTCCAGCAGGAAGTGAAGCTTCAGCAGCTTGTCCAATGCTGACTGGCAATCCCACGGACTGGACAGCCGGCTGCAGGAGCTGCGGGAGAACCTGGCTGGGCAGCTGAGCCACAGGCTGCATCAGTGTGGGAAGCTGGCTAGGGACAACAGTTGATCCTACAGGAACAGCAGTTGCCGCAGCAGACGTTGCCAGTGTGAGCAATGGCTGATTCATGCCAGCTGCCATTGAAATGGGCAGTGACTGGAAACCTGGCTGAGCCACAGTCACATGAGGAGCTGCTACAGGCAACTGAGAGACTGGGAACTGGGGAACCACGGACGTTGGCAAGGCCTGTCCCATGGGTAGGAAATGAGAGCCAATGGGGACTGATGGGGCAACTGAAGGCTGAGGGAGAGAAGGTGCTGCAACAGGTAATTGAGGCTCGCCTTGGATGATCGGCACTGGTTGGGAAACAGGAAGCTGGGGAGGTAAAGAAAATAGAGATAGAATTTTTTTTTTTTAAAGCAGGGTTGCAGAAAGCAGAGTTTTTACACATTAGTCAAAGAAAGCATTATTCAAGTTACAGCACTCTGTTAAAGTGGCTGGGGAGCACAGTTGGCAGAGTGGCTGGGAAGCTGCCGGCTGGAGTTCCAAACAGTCCTCACTTTGCAACACTTCCCTTGAAGAACTCAACAGGCTCTCGAAACAGACACCCACAGAGGGTGAAAGCAACATTTGATTACCCTGAAGCATTAATTTGTGCATAAACAGAATCAAATTCCCCTAAACTCTGTCCCCAGACCCAAGCCTGCCTTCTTACAGCAAAGAAGTGCAAATCTTTCAACAAATCTGTCAAGCTTTGGGTATGGGGACTAAAGCAAAGGAGAATCAAAATCCACTGTGCCAGCATTCAGAGAATGGCAGGGGATATGTCAATTAAAGCCAGCAAACAATGCAACTGGAAAGGCAGTTTAGATGAACAAGCAACAAAACAATAATTTTAAAAACAAAATTACGGCTCACACATTCAACAGAGATATGAGCCAAAATGAAGCAATATTCAGTAACAGAAGCTTCTTGACCAGGGAGTAAATGAGAAGAGTTGAATAAGAAAGATGACAGAGTGAAGAAAGGAGTCCTGAAGTTGAAGTTGACTGCCTAAATAAGTGAATATGTTTTAGAAATATAATGGTGTAGAAGATGGACATTGTATGGGAAACAGAGAAATGGCAAGTTCCTGAAAATCTGTTCACAATACACCATTCATCAATATGCCTCCTGATATTTTGACAATTTAAAGAACTTTGTGCGTGGAAGTGCTATTCTTCCCTCAAATTACTCACGACTGCCACGTGTGAAAGGGTTTCCAACACATTTTCCATCTAAATTGACAGTTGTAGTACACTAAGAACACTCTAATCTGATGAATGTTTTGGAACCATTAGAAAAGATGACAAAAGTGAACGCAGCAGCCTATTGAATTTACCAGCTGTGAAGAAGGAAAAAAAAATAAAAATCTTCTGCTAGATAGAATTTTGTTTACCTGTGTCCCAGCTGCTGCCTGAGGCATTGGCATGATCTGTGAAGTTTGAGTTTGAGAGACAGTTTGTGCAGGAGTGGCGCCAGCAGAAACTGAGGGCTGCTGCAGCTGGTATTGTCCAGGCTGTTGGGAAGAGGCTGGCTGCTGTGCACTCTGTAGTAGGAGAAAGAGGCAGCAGCTGTATTTCCCTCCCCACAGAGGTTTTTAAAAGCATATGCTACTTAAATTCTGCTTTTTACTCTCTGAGTAGTGATATCAGTGGTTCTTCGGAATATGCCCACACAGTTAAGCTTTAGAAATTACTTATTAGCATTATTAATACAACTCCATTATCAGCACCAATCTTGCAGCAGAATTATTTCACCTGTGAAACCAAGACTCTAGAAAGGAAAAAAAAGGCAGTTAAGAGAAAAGAATGTTGCAGAGGATCATACTTCCAGTAGGAAGAAATCGTGAAAATGAAGTCTGCTTGTCTAGACAGCCTAATTTGCAAATGCTGACATGTCTCCCCTTGAATGGGACCACCCCTGCAAGCTCAGGTGGAAGTTGGGGAAGACAGGCATGGGAAAAGAAGCATTAACAGGATTCTCAAAATAAATTTCAGAAAGTCAATGCGTATCTCATAGCATGTTAGACTGGGTGAGAACCAGAGGATTCCTTTGCTGCAAAACTATGAGTCAAATGGTGATAGAGGGAGTCAATTGCTCTTAAAAGAGTCATCAAAATCCTATAATAAGAGTACTTTAGTCCTAGCTTTAGGTGATCTTACCTGCTGAGTGTGTTGGGTAGGCTGGGATGGCACCGATGCACTGCTTGAGGCTGGCTGGCCTTGCACCTGTGTCTGGAATAAAAAAAAAAGACAGAATCAGCTTAGAAAAACCCTATGACTTCTGCTGCAGGCAGATGAAATCATTTCTGCCTGGAATGATCTGGTTGGAATAGGTTTCTAGCTGTCCTTTTGGACAAGCAGTCCTTCTGGCCAAATTCCTCTATGACAACCAGAAAAAAGCAGTACAATCTGAAGGACTTCTGAATTTCATTTTAAGTCGTCTAAAATAACCACTACAGAAAGTTTTGGCAACCCACATGCCCCTCAACATGAGACAGATCAGCCTACCAGCTTCTTCTTCCACTGGTGATGCTTTAAGAGCAAGATGCCTTGGTATGATAACTGGAAATAGATGCATTAAGTTTTACCTTTAAATGTGTTTCAAAGACAGTCAGGTGGGGTGATAAAAGGAGGCTATATAGAAATCAAACTATCCACAAAAAATACCAAGCACAAAGATATACAGAATTCTAGACCAATTACAAAGTACCCAGTGCACAAACATGTCATGAGTTTGGTTTGAGAGGCATGTCAAAACATAGGCTAGTCATCATTTCCAGAGCCACTACCATCGAAAGGCTACCAAGAATGCAATATTGAGGAATATGGGGGTTTACATTCTAGCTAAGACAGACTTTTCGAATAAGCAATGAAAAAAATGGATGAGTGGCATACAAATGAATGTGGGAGATGCAAAGGAAAATGGAAGGAACTTTCATTATGATTTTTGTGGTTGAATTTTTTTTATCAGACCCCAGGATCTGCATTATTATTTTTGTGACAACTGTGTTTACCAACTCCTAGGAGATAACTAGACAAAGACCTCTAGATGAGTTCCCTGAGCATGCACCACTTCAGTGAACTGCCTTTGTAAGAAGCATATCTGGTGCACATGTATCATATCAGAAATATCTACTAAAATTCCTTAATGCTGTGATCATTCAGCTTGCAGAAGCTCATTAGGAACAGGTCTATTAAAATTACATACTTTTTTAATTACGGAAATTTTGGGAAAAGCAGACTGTCAATGAAAAAAACCATTTTTTCTTTGCTGTTTTAGATGCTCGAGGTCCTTACTGGCTAGGATCTAAACGTGTTATATCCCACTGCTGCTAACATCTGTTCACGCTGACTCCTTTTGGGTTTCAAATTCTAATCTTCTAATGAATTACATAAAAGATCCCAGAATTTATATTCTGTAAAAAAATCCCATTATCACTTTTTTTTTCCCCTGATACATTTCATATCCATCAGAATTCAATTCATGAAGTTTAACAAAGGTTTATGGAGAAAAAAAATCTCCATGGAGTTTTCAAACTTCTTGCATAGCAGGTTCATTG
This sequence comes from Atrichornis clamosus, assembly GCA_013400975.1. NCBI lineage: Eukaryota > Metazoa > Chordata > Aves > Passeriformes > Menuridae > Atrichornis > Atrichornis clamosus. Next base: position 51,024 of record WBMZ01014659.1, read on the forward strand.
TACATATTCTCCTACAGCACAGCAATTGCTATCTATTAGACTAGTAATTAAACCTGTTCCAGCTTTGATAAAACACCTTTATTATCCCTTACAGAAAGCCTTAAATACTTAGTTCTTGATCTTAAAAACAGAAAGAAAAATTATTCTCCTTCACACAAACCCCCAAAGTTGCTAATACTCCAATAACTAAAATGTCAAAGTCCCTAATTTCAAGGACAGAAGAGGTTAAGACAGAAGTCTACTTTAAGTAAATCCTCTTTCCACAAAAAGTTATGAGACTTTTCAAACTACAAGTGCAGACACAATGTATATAGACACACACCTGACAGTCACAGTGCACAAGAAGTGACCATTGCAAATGCAAATACCACATATGCTGATAAAGCACATACCTCCAAACTAAGCTTCAGGCTTCAAATTTTGCTCTTTAAAAGGACACCACATAAGGCTTATAAGGCAGCAATACCAATTAGCAACAGTTGTTTGTGCCGTTAATTAACTACTCAGCCTGTTTAGCTTCTTCAAATACTTCTTCTACAAATAGATTTCCAAATCCATGTACATTTACATAATACAGCTCCTTCCATTCCTCTCTTGTAACTTTCTTTCCCCAAGTCTAGAAATAGCTCTTGAATTTTGGACAGTCACCAAAACAACCTTGTTATCTAATGAAACATTATTCACATCAAAGTTCAACTTCAAATAACACATTCTCATTAAAGTGGCTAAGGAGCAACAACAGAAACAGAAAACAAGTTTTACTATCATTGCTGATTCTAACTGTGGAGAAGATACATTTCATTAAAACCACTGTTTAAAAGCCAATTTGGTACTCCAGCTATCTCTCACCTAAAGAACAACTAGTCCCAAGAGAAACACTGACCAGTGTTTACTCTTAACACAAAAGTCCTACCACTATTTCAGCCAAATCTGAACACAGACCACATGGTTGCTAATGCCTCATTATTTCATTGCAACCTGATTACAGATATCCTAGTATAGACTTGGTGGAAAGATACCCCCGTGAATGCTAATTCTTAGAACCACATGGAGCAAGCCTAAAAGCAAGGCTCTCCTTTTCGTGCCAGGTATGACTTATAAAAAGCAGAGAAATTCTGGAAGGGTTTGCTCCTGTAACCTGAGGATAGGATGCAGGTGGTCCTGATGAAAGCGAGGTGGACAAGGCCTGCTGAGTTGAGGCTCCCTGGGGGAAGCAGATGAAGAGCTGCGACTCTTGCAACACCTTCTGAGGCAGCTGAACAATGGGCAATGAGAAGTCTGAACCAAAAGCAGAAGATGATCCCCCTGTAGGGGGAGGAGACTGGAAATCACCAGTGTCAGAGGAAGTCAGCTGTGAGGAATCACTGGAGTATTCTGGGCTTCCTTCTGGCCAGCTGCGCCTGGCAGAGCCCCCTCTGGGACCCGCTAACCCAGCACCAAGATAGTTACACTGCTCCTCTGTCACAGGCTGAAGCCGACCATGCGACCCTATGCCTTGGGTGGATTCCTCTTGACTGGTCTCCATAGAGCCCCGGCGACTTCTGTAGACCCGCGGGGGTAACACCGCCCCTTCTGCCACAGCAGAGGCCTGTGTGTGCACATGGAACTCAAAGACACAGCTCGCTCTGCCATCACCACTGTGAGAGAGCACAGCCGGGGCAGAGTGCGGAACAAATACCTGGTGGAACGTCATCTGAGCTGGGTCTGCACTCAGAGGAGCTGAAACACTGGATAATGGAGAAAGGGGACCCATCCCAGAATCCAGCCTCAGGTTCTGAACGTGTCTTGCCAGGTATGTTTGCCCCGACTGAAAATCGAACACAGAGCTTTGTGGAGGACCACCTTGCCCATGGTTTGACTCAGACACCTGCTTCAAATGCTGTTCAGTCGCATGAGAGTTATAAGCTACTTGATCATACTGCTCCGATACCTGTGATGGATAGTGCATGCCCACCAAATATACAGCTTCGGGATGCATTCTGTAGTGAGCATCCTCTGGAGGTGTTGGTCCAGATCTATAGTCATTGTGGACAGGAGCTTGCTCAAACACAGGATTAACTTGCACATGCAGAGGCTCTCCAGCGACTCTCTGAGCTGCTGTGCCCAGCATAACAAATGCCTCTGGAGTCCAGTTGGTGGGACTACCACCAGGTGGAACTAAACTCTGGCCAGTCTTCAGCAATGGCTGGAAGTGGCAAGTTTGGGCTTCCAAAAATGAAGTGCTCTTGCGCCGCTGAGCAACTGCCACCTTCGGCGGGCAGACAGGTGGTGGTGAGAAAGACACCGGCCGTTCATGAACGGTTGGGAAAAATATCTGTGAGTCTGGGAACGGTGGTGTTCCCCCACGAGGATGCTGAGGCTGTATTGACATGAACAAGACAGGTAATTCATACATTAAAAGTGAAAGCACATCAACATGCACAGTTCACTAGGTAGTTCTGTGAAGTAACCTTATAGAATTCTAACTCAATTCATGGTCAAAAACATACAGTACTTAGGAAATTTAGGTGAGTTGTAAATATCCATTAAATACATCCATGGTGGGCACAGCTAGAAATGGGAACATTTGCTGGTGTTAGAGCTGCTTTTCCAGTTCAATTCCAATAATTCACAAAAAGAAACCAATTTTGCTTCTGACAATGGAATGAGACATTGTTATGGCCTATCCATTGTGATCAGTGCTTGAAATCCAATCAAACCCCTGAGGTCACTGCCATATGTGGAATATGAAATTGAGAACTTGAGAGCAGCAACAATGCAGAGCCTCTAACTTGCACTTAAAAGATAAAATGACAGTAAATCTTAGTATTTTTCAATACAAAAAACACACTGCTAGTGTTCTGTATGCTATTCAGAAAGCTACAAAAACCCTTTTATGAGACAAAATTGACTCATTCCAGCACACAGGTGAAAAAAAACCCCTATGATAAAACTGAAGAGCCTCTGGGTTCTGCCCAAGTTAATCATTTCTCTTTATCCATTTAATCACTTTTGATCATGTGCTTTCACACAGAAAATTAGCATTCATTGAAACAAACCTAATTCTTGCCTGGACATTCACAACTTTAACAACAGCAGAGTTCTCAGGCAATTCCACTCCATCGATGTACCTACCTACTTCAGATGAAGCTCATCCTATACAAGAGCTGTAGGGAATATTTCACTAAAGAAAGTTCTATGTAAGAGTATCAAACAATTTAGTAATTTTGCATTTTTTCATCTCTGCCTGCAGAATGCCCAGAGACAACATATTCTCTTCCCTAATGGAAAAAAACCTGTATGAGTCAGGAGCAAATATACTGTTCAAGACAGATGGCATTTATGACTTTTTCAAGTCGCTGTTACCACAATGTTTACTCTCTCCCCAGCCTCTTTTGTCCGGAAAAGCAGCAGCAAATTTCCATATTGATCAATGCTAACAAGAAGGTCCTACAGATGAAGTACTCTTCCTATGTTCTAAGCCTGGTTCCACTTACTTCATTTACACAAAAATGCTTCTCAAAACTTGTTTTGTGTAAATTGAAGCTCAAATCTGAAAAGCAACGACCTCCTCTATTGCAAGTTATCTTGCATCTGATTTTCTGAGAAACATGAAACTGTGGCTTCTTCCCATTAAGAAGCAGCTAAAGTGGCATTTCTGGTTAGAATTTACAGAAAAAGTCTCAAAAGTATTCATACTCTAAATGTCTAATATCACTATTACAGCTAGTCAAAGTCTTCAGAAGAACCAGTCACAGCAATCAAGCTTTAAAAGCTGGTTGTTTTGTACAGTGCTTAATTCACTTTCAGTATTTAATTAGAAGCTGAAAAATAAAAGGCTGGTCTTCTGATTTAAGGTAGTAAGAACTAGTCTTCCGTTTACCTTCTGTGATACAACTGGGTAACTTACATTTATACTATCCTAAAAGAAAAAAACACAAGTGGTCAGCCACTGTTTGATAGTGTCTAAGTGTACTGCTTCATAGAAATAAATAAAAATAACAATCAACATTCCAGCAGCACAGTATAAGGAATCGACTCTTCAATTTCTCATTTTAAAAATGCCCAGAGCCCAGGATGTATTTAATGATAACTTATCTTACTGTGCCAGGAGGCAAATGGTAACACATACAGGACTGACAGAGAGGGAGGGCAGGCTGGAGCGTCGATGCTTGCGTGGAGAGGCAGAGTGCATGGGCAGGACACTTTCCAGGGCTTTAGAAAGCTTTTCTGCAAAGGTTTCTTCAGGGACAGTCCGAAGGTAGAAAGGAGAAAGAGGTGCAGACAGCGCTGGTGGTGGGGTGCAAGGAGCACTGAGAGGGATGCAGGACATACAGGGAAGAGCAGGAAGGTGGGGGACACAAACTGACATGCTACGACCACGTTGAGGCTGAAGGAGGAAACAAAAGTTAAGAATTGAACACTTCAAAAAAGAAAAAAAAAGAATAACAAAACCAGCAAAAACTATGAGGTAGAAAAGAAATGAAGACACACAATGAGAGGCCCAATATTGACTAATATGTGGTACCACAAGATATGAGAATGCTGAATGAATGCCAACACACACTGGGAACAGGCTGTGTGCACCTCTGAGGACTCAAGTTTGCCTTAGATTACTGAGCAGTGTGGCAAGTTCCCTAGTATCCTTTTAAGAAACATGTGGAAGGCAGAGCTGACACAGAGAATAGTTTCTCTGCGGCCACAGATGCAGCCCATACTGTGTGTACTCAAAGCATCTTGTAGTCTGACAAATAGAAAAAACTTGGATACTGATGAGCTTTCAAACATTCATTAGTTATAGAGTGAATGTGTGTTTACAGCTATCACCTAACCCAGTTCCTCTACTGGGGCAGTCCCTCTGCCTGAATTAAGTGAACTAAATGTATGCAGCTGTCTCTTTATTAACTAAGACCCTACCATAAAGATTTAAACATTACACCCTCTACAACATGAGTTGTGGAAAAAAGTCAGCTTAATGTGTGGAAAATTCTGTACAATTAGTCTTAGATAAGCATTTTCCAGATGCTGGGCCAATAAAAGCATCAGGATTTTGCATCTTGCCAAAATCCAGAAGGCCACAGGTCAAAATCCAATCAAATCAGAAGAAACAAAGTTCTGAGGTGCAACTTCACATTTTTTGGTTTGGGGGTTGTTGTTATTGCTTTTGTGTGTGTGTGCGTGGTGTGTTTTGCTGTGGGTTTCTTAAGTGAATGGAAACGTGATCTTTTTTAAGAGGCAGTAGTATATGCTTCTTGTGGATGTAATCCACAATTTCTTAAACTAATTGAAATCAAATACATACCACCTCCAGGGAGAAAACATCAAGATATTCTGTGGAGATCTGACTTTAAAGATTTCTGATGTAAGAAATCTTTCAAGACTGATCAAAAACTTGGGAGAGAGGTATAAAAGACTCAAATAGTTCACTAAATACATGTTCATCTACTCCAAGGCAGGAGTAATTGTATACTATTTCTGACTCTAATTTATCTAAATTGTTCAGAAACATCTCCACTAATGGAGACTACAATATAGAACTATCTTTCTTGGGTAGAAAAAAAATCATTCCCAAACAATAATTCTATGCTACAATTTAGGCTTACCATTCCTTATTCCACCTACCAATACTGTGATCTGATTAGCCTCCTCCTATTTCATAGCTGCCTTTTACAGCTTTTCTCTCTCCTCAAGCTTATCTTTCATAGACTCAACTATTTCAGTCTTCTCACATAAACCACATTTTTTGTATTTCTAGTGAGGTTTTTCAACACTCTCCTCAGAATTGGCTCCCAAGCCACCCTCCAATTCACTCAACCGAAGTGTCCAGGATAGAGTTACCAATGGCCAAGAGCAGAACTACTATTTCATATAATGCAATGTTTGCCTATTTCACAACAGCATGATGTTTTTGACCATGTCCAGCTTGTGGTCCAATGTAATCCCTGACTTTTTTTCTCTTTTTTTTCCTCAGAATGGCTGCCTGGTCAGTTGTTGCTCACTCTGTACTTGTATAGCAGATTATTCCAGTTTAAGCATGAACCTTGTTTTTGTCCTGATTGAAGTATATTCTATGATTCTTTTTAAGGCCATTTCTCCAGTTGTCAATATAATTTCGACTTCCCATCCTCTCTTACCAACAAAGGGTTAGTAGTTTCTGTGGTGTTCTACTCCATTCTGTCAGCCTCCTGGTACCACGGTTGTCATCATTCAGCATGAGCACGTTTTCACAGCAAACTAAGCATCTTAGCTATACCTCTATCATATGCTTATTCTCCCTTCCCTTCTCAAAAGATTATATTCTTTCAACCTAGAAGCCAGCCATCCCGGGACAGTGGCATGGCTTCTGGTCCAGTATCTGCCCACACACCAAAATATGGCTTACCCAGAGCAGCAGTTTATTTAGCGGGACTAAGAACTCATTATCACGGACTAGCATTACCACACGCCTCAGGTTAAGTGTCTTTGAAAAAGATGGAGATGCTTTGTTGTGAGTGATACCAGTCTGTTTTCCAAAAAACCTGGTTACACCAGTGATTCTGAAATAAAGCCTACAACCACAGGTACCAGAAGAAGTGAGGACCCTCAATCTTAAGAGTCACACCTTCTCCTTTATGGTATTATTACATTATACCATAATGTCTCTGCCTCAGACTTAGATTATTATTTGTGTAAAAAACAAACGACAAGGGAACCACTGAAGACAATATAAAAGTAGCAGAAGTTCTACTCCAGAGTTAGAATAGACTTCTGCATACTCTCTTACTCAGATCTAAAAACATACCAAGGAGAAAACATACCAAAATAAAAGGGCAACACAAATGAACATAGTAGGAAAAGTATTTGTGCCCAGTGCAGACTTTCCAGGGAAAAGGAATACGCATGATGAGCAAATCAACACAAGCTAGAAATAAAACTGCGAACAAGGATGTGGGGTCTTTTCAGTCTGGAGTTCTCACATGCAGCATTCTGTAACAGCTAAAAAAAATCTTACCTGCAAAATCTGTAATCAAAGCCTCACAGAACACACAAAGCAATTTCATACAGTGGCTTAAATTATTCTAAGCCCTTCTCCCAACTAGACCAACAGCTTGATCCCTGGTAACTTCATATACAGATACACATACCACCTTCCCAAGCAAGAGAAATGCTTTTTTTCATGAGATAATCTCACTCTGAGGATTTCATTTCCATCCATAAAAAACTCTAGCCCATTATTCTGCATAGGTGCAGCCAAGATTAAATAAAAGTTTTAAAGACAAAGATGCTCTTGCACTTTTCCCTCCCCCTCTAAACTCTGTCATCTTGCAAAAAAAAGCCTCTGAACTATTCCCATGCAGAAATGTTATCCTATGCAAAACAAAAGATAAATGGAAGATGGCCTGGCAGACTCTCCTCTCACCAAAGAGACAAAATCAAGTCATTCCATGCACTTGCCATACTGCAGGGCCTGGCTTACCGCTGCCGGTGGCTGGTACCCTCCGTGCTGCTGGGACTGCACTTGGCCAACTGACGCTGGGTATCCCTGGACTCCAGTGTTTGAGAGTGGCTGGTCGTGCTGGGAACCATACGACACAGTCTGCTGACTGCTCACAGATTCAGTGTACACAGACGACCCCTGCCCACTGTCAACTGTCCCATCAGCTGGAAAAGTCAAGGATAAAGATCTGCATTTCAAGAACTGCAGTCTGGATTCAAAACTTCAAAGATACTTTAACTAAAGAAATACTGGATTGATGCTTGTGCCATGTCATGTGGACCTTTATCAGCATTTTACCTCTTGTAGTATCTATACAGTAATCTATTATCAGTATGTCTTCCCTTAAATCCTGAAAACATTAATCATTTCAGGAGTTCTTTGGGATTATATTTAATAATAAACTGTATTTCCTATAAAAGGCCAGACTAGAAAGGGAAACCTAAATTTCACATTGTTACGAATGATCTTGCAAAGTTTTTTAATCATTATTTTTATTTAATTTTACGCAGACAAATAACACTGATGTGTTGTGCTGGCTGGTAGAGGCACTATGTAGGCATAGTACTGAACCAGGCATAAGAACTAACTTAAAATCCCTGTTACCTAAAGAGCAGACAGTAATTTGGTTCTTAACTTCATCATTCTAATATGAAAGTTCTCATCTACCATCATTATTCAAATACTGATTCAAATGTTAAAATGGCAGAAGAGGAACAAACAGGATTATTAATTCATCTTTTCATGTAGAGTATGTAAAACAGAAAATGAAGCCTTTTCAGAAAGGAAATTATGAGCTGAACTAACTGTAGATTTATCTCATTTCCACTTTAAACGTAATTTAAGAAGGATTCAAATAAGTGGGTTTAATAGCTTTATCTGCACTGGTGCAAGAGTATACAGCCTCCTGCAAGAGTATACAGCCTCTACTCTTCCTGTAGGAGGGCAGCAAGACCAAGGATATATGTTCATGCTTTAGGTGCCCCAGTTCACATGGTGTATTACATAGAATTAAAGTAATTATTTTGTGCTAAGACACTGGACTGTGAATTGTGTCAAACCTTGGCTCAGCTAAGCCACGGGAATGCATCTTATGTTGCTGTGCTTTCTAGTGGACTGCTGTTCTTCAGCAGACAGCATCATCTTAAGGTATTTACTGCTATACCCACCAAAAGTCTAAGACTAATGGGAGGAACTGTGTAAGTTCAAGAGTTCCTAAACAAACCAACTGACACACTTACAAAGAACAGATATACTCGGTTGCTGGAACTGCAGTTGTTGGTGTTGATCAGCTTCTGGTTCTTCAGGCTCCACTTGTGTAGAAACTGATGCTGAAGCAGTGGGGACAGAAGTTGTACCTGTGACAGACTGGGGATGCTTTGACCCTGCATGGGAAGCACTTGATGGCTGCTGTTGCTCCAGCTGCTGCTTCTGACTACCTTCTTCCTGAAGTATCATCTCCTGTTCTTCTCGCACCGACTGACGCTGCTCTCGCTTGCGCTTAATCAAAGATACCCTGTCCTTGATAGCCTTCGCCATTGTCTTGTGATCCCCTTCACAGACATAGCCAGATTCCACCTGAAGGAGGACACAATCACAGAATTCAGCCTGTCACAGACAGCCACTGTTGGAGTGCTACAACAAAAGCTAACTGGCATTAACTTCTCGTTTCCACACTTCTGAACCTGTTTTATTTCTGGACAGTAACAGCAAAAGCAGAGGCTGACAGACCACGTTTCACTGTCAGAGAACGCCACTACTTTCAAAGCTTTGTAAGACCACCAGCACTTACCATTTCCTGTGCTACATCCTCTGGGACATCTCTTTCCAAATCAAATGAAAATTCTATTGCCTCATTATCTTTATATTTGCCCTTGAGTTTTTTGATGTCTTCAATTCGCAGCCAGAGTTTAATGGCAATTTTTTCTCCGTCATCTTCCTCTGCAAGTTCTACCCGTACTCCAGTCTCTTCTTGGAAGAAAGCATGATTCAAAAGGTCCTTAATAGCATATCTAGAATATTGGGAAAGAATGTAGAAAGCACATTCAGTTATTAATCTTCCATAAGGTATTAAGGAATATCCTTGCCAGATAATCCCCCAAGTTTATTCTCTAAGTTTTACACCTCTCATGAACTAACTGACAGACCATCATACAAATTTCTACTTAAAAGTATTAATGAGAAACAAAATGCAACAATGCTAGAGTTGTACAAAAAATCCAAACAAACCGACCACACACTGGCCAACAGAAGAACCAAAAGATGTAAGCCAACTGAGGAGGATATATATGAAATAAAATAATAAGAAACCTTGAAGAAACAGCTTGGTTTTACTGAACATTAAGAATCCAACACGCAACCCTTAGTTCCCAAATTAATGCAGTAATCCAAGTATGTATTTCAATATATTTCAAGATGTTGTCAAAAGTCTCATGTAGTAAATTCAGCACTAGATAAATACCACATGATTCCTTTCATATTCTATACTATTTGGAACCACTTTATTTTGCATTGTTTGGTACAATTAGAAGCTTTGTGATAAAGGTACAAAAGAGATTTATGTTCATAGATGCACATCATTAATAATAGTAGTTAATAACTTAAACTAAATGGCATGAAGTAAGTGATGTGCAGCCACAAAATTAACTTCAAATGAGTTGAAAAAAATCCTGAATTGTTTAAAACCAAGAAAAAGAAAAGAAACTAAAAATACACAGCAACACCATCAGACATAACACTTCAAGAGCTAGTAAAAGGGGATGAATAAAGATCCATGAACAACACTAGTTCTGAATAGAATAGGGGGCAGCTAGAGGGTGGACAAAAGCTGAAGCAGTCTTAAATCAGACATTCAGTAAGCGAGAACCACATAAAAGCACAAAACAAAACAAATCCCACAAATGAGCCATCAGAGCAGTTACAGATTTCCTGTAATACTATGTTAACCACTTCAAGTAGAAGTCATCTTGTAGAAAATGTGAACAAAAACCAGCAGTAAGAATTTAAAACTTAACGAGTTCTCAAAATAATCATACCAACAGAATCCAAGGGACAAAAAATCCCAAAGGATTACAGAACAACCAACCAACTGATCCAAATACCTGGAAAGCTGGAAGGATTTTGCTGACTAGGTCAAAGTTTTAATAAAAACAGTAGAACTTCTGAATAAACTGAAACGGATGGTTACTGTAGCATTTGCACTTTTCCTGACACTGTTAACACTCTGAAACATTCATTGAATAAGAATCTACCAAAGAACAGAAGCTGCAGAAGTAATGCTGGCTTCCCAACTTCCGTCAGAACACAGAAGACCCCAAGAACTAACTGGGTTTGGTATCATCACAGATAAAAGATTCAGACAGCAATTAATACCTCTATCTGAAAAGGGAGCACTTACCTTTCGCCTTTGTTTTGCCGAATGCATCCCTCAATAATCTCCTTCACTTCAGGGATTGCTACTTTATCAAAGCTGGCTGGCTTGACACCCTGGAACATACAAGTAACAACTGAGAAACTGGAAGGCCCGCTTAAGTTTTGATTGTGCTTACAGACCAACTATTTTTACTCTACAGATAACTGGCCTAAATAACTAGTGAAAATTAAGGAGAAATGTGACCCCAGTACTACCATTTGTTTGTGAGTGACTTCTGCAAACACTCCACACACACCCCCCCTTTCCCATTTCTCAGCTACACTTCCATAACAGAAGGCATTGGCACTTGGGTTCTCAACTTATGATAGGAGAATTGTTTAGTTTCCATGGAAGTTATGCTGGTTAGAGGGAAGTACACAGACTGGACTGAGAATGGAAGGAAATGTTTCCTATGTAATACTAATGCAAGAAACCACAAGATTAATTTAACAGTCTTCAAAGCATTCTGCTGCTTCACAGAATGTTTCCAACATATCAAGTAATTTTTTTACAGGAAAAACCTTAGCCCAGGATGATCTGACTGGATCATTACATAACTTGTCCAATGCTAAAAAACAAACAAACAAACAAATAAATAAATAAATAAATCTTTCCTGTATCTTAGCTCTCCCCCAAAGACCTACTATAGCAAACTACACTGTAGCATCACTGCTGTTACGAGTTCGGGGAGATGAGCTTAGCAATAGAGGCCTTTACAACAGCCCTTCCACTACACACAGAAACCCTCTTTGCAATACATGCTAAAGTCACAGGGAGAAAGCAAAACAAAATCTAAATAAGATCAACTACCCAAATCAGTAAAATAAACATGCCATGAGATACAACCATCTGGGAATTTTGCAAAACATTACAGGTAGAGAGCCAAGCTTCATCACTTAATCATGGCCAAAAGTTGCATTTTGGGGCCAATTGTCCACAATAACAAAATCTGGCACCCAATTTTACTTGATTCAGTCTTTAGCTTCAAACTCTGTATTTAAGACAGCAGAATGAAAGAGGATGAAGACATTCTGTTCACATTTTTGAACAGAGTTGATGTTTTCAAGCTAAACAATCCTGAAATTATACACCTGATACATTTGACCCTGTGTCTCTGGTAAATCACAACTACACACAAAGTGAAAACCATAGACCTGAAGTACAGAAATAACTGAAGTAGCAGTACAAGCATCATTATTCATTTCCTAAACACAATGCACCTATTTTAATATCCTACACAATACTGCTGCCCACCAAATGGTGACATCAAGACATGACCCTTCCCTGTTCCTCCTGAAGCAAGTCTTGAAACAGAAATGTTTGAGTCTCTGAACATGAGTCTTTGCAACTACCAACCTCGTACTTGGAATTTTTAAAAGCAAAAAAAAAAGCAAAGACAAAAACCACACACCACAGAAAGGAAGCAATTTATTTGATAAAAACCAGAATGCTCTTGTAACAGGAAGGTTATCCATTTCTTTAGTCTAAAATTTGCTCTTGTGAAATTCTAGCAATTGAAGTTGACAGAACTGTAGACTGTACTGTGACTAGAATAAGCACTGAAACACTGGCTGTCAATGAACATCAGCTTAATGTTTTTAGAAACTTTGCTGACCATTAAGACTTAAGAAAATCAATGTCTCAAGTGATAATACATCAGACCCAAGTTTGGACAGGTAAGTTCAAGACTGTAACCAGGCCTTATCATAAACCTGCAGCTTCCAAGCAGGACAACACAGAGCTTTCCACTCTAAAGGGATTTATACAGCTGTGCTCATATAACTGACTTGTCAAAGATGGCCATCTTTAATTATTATTGTGCCTAAAATGGTCCCAGGAGTTCAGGCTCATAAACGTAGAACAGATACTTTGATACGTAATTAAATGCTCTCCTATATGCACACATATATAACCTATGCAGTAATTATTCAACCGTTTATTGCATATATTCCTATCTAAATTTGCCAAAGTTTAACACACAGAAGTCATCTAAACAGCTCAAGCCTCAGACATAGCAGCCTGCATAGACATTCATTTACGCAGTGGTAGCAGAAGGATGATGTCAGATCTGTGACAATCTCATTTCAGAAAAACTAAAAGCTAACATGAGAAAGACAAACGGTACAGCAAAATATCAGCATAATGAAGCCAGAATATGATTTTTCTTGTTAATTATTGTACCATATGCTCTGTTCTTGCACAGAATCTGAAATGTTAAAGCTAAGGATAGATTTTAAAATCAGTAATTCAGTCTGCTAGCCTGCATTTCCTCATCCTGATAGAAATTAAACACTTGTCCAAAATCTTCAGGCCATTCCATGAGGACAACTTTACAATACACCATTTTGTAGATTCCAGACCAAGAGTTCAGTTAAAAAGTAAAGCTCCTGCCAGCCTCCTCCAGCACAGCTTCCATGTTCCTAACCTCTCCTCGGAAAATCTGGGAGAAGGTCACACAAGGGCCTAAAACGAACAGAGGATTCTGTGCTCAAGCAGCTCCCTATTGCTCAGTTTGCTCCACAGTCCATGAGAAGGGCTGCCTAAGCCTGCTCTGCCGCTCTGGGCAAACACTCCAGGTATACTCAAGTTCATCTGCTTTTCAAACCCCTTTTTTTCCTCCTCCAAGCACTAATGGAAGTGTCAAACTATTTTACACAAGACAGATCGTACTATAAATGCTCAAAAATCAGTAAGTCAGTGAACCCTTTTCTACCTAGAGCTGCCTACACATCTTCATCTGGCATCACACAGAAACCAAAGGGAGACCAGGCCCTGAAATTCACACAACCTTCATGTGTCCTTAAGAGTGCATGAGCTGGGGAGCAAAGTATACCTTCAGCAGTCTCTGAATCCAAAGGCACTCAAATGAACACCAAGCCATCCAGTATTTCCTGGTTTTACCACAGTTAAGATCGTCACATTCCTATGTGCCTATCCTGGTACACAACCTCCTTAGAAGGATCACAGTACAACTCAAATTTTAGTCTACTAGTCCTGCTTCCCAGTGGAAGTTCACTAAGAACTAAACACCCAAATCCCACTAGCATTATTGCCAAGTTTGCTAAAGAGATAGCAAGAAGAGCTCTTGCAGAGAAAAAAAAAAAAAAGTATAGACAGGTATAACAGGCACACGTGAAAATCACTAATATTTTCTCAAGTTACCATCTAAAACTGCATGAACTGGCAGTGCAGGTGAAAGCAACAGCCTCCTTTTCTCCATCTCCCATTCCCACATCCGTGTAATTTCCTTTCTTTTGCCAGCAAACACGTTTATACAGTTGCATAATGAACTCAATCACAGCATGTATCAGCCTTGAAACAAATCCAACTGAAAAAGGCTGCAGCAGTTTCCAGTGAGCTGAAGCTCCCTACACTGCTGTGTGAGCTCTCAGGCTTACAGAAGGACAGTCACAGTGCAACAGCTAACAAGGGCAGAACTGTTTATTTTGAAAGAAGCACCAACTTAAAATAAAACCCACTGAACACTTAGGTTTTGAGAACACCTCTGAAATATGGATATATATGTAGGTAGCACAATGCATCACTGATGCGAAACTAAAAACTCATCTTACGGTCTTCATGTTAAGCATAAAAACAGACTTCGTATTTCACTTATCTTAGATGAGGTAAAGTTTTTTATTTTATCAGGTTTAAATCACGTGAAAAAACTGAGTTCCAAAATTCAACATTTGTAAGATTATTTGATCAATTAAAGGCAAGTTATTCTTAAAAACAATAAATTTCCAAGAAACTTGAAAGCACCAAAGTATAAACTACCCAGAACACTTCTTCACAATTTTTGCCTAGAAAGACATAGTATTTTGCCTTAGTCAGATCACCAGATTATTGGGTTAATACTTTAACATTGTGTTCTCATGCAAGAGATACTGAAAGTATCTTTTACTTCATTAGAGAAGGTACAATCAATGCTGTATAACTGCCACAACAAATCAAGATGAAGGCAGATGAAGCATTACATGCCCTCAGACATTCTAAATTTAAGAAAAAATAGTTAGATTTGGAACAAAAACACAGGTGAAAAATAATAGAATCAATTATTGCTCCGGCCTTGTTTGTCAGGATTATAATTTACATTTAAAAAACTACTGAGGAAAAAGTAAAATGAAGTTTAAAAGCTAAAGACTCAAGCTATGCAAAAGTGAAGCAGTTCAGAAGATTTGTCAAGAACTCTAATTCACCTCCAAAATATTTTCCTGTAGCTACATGCACTTGAAAGAGCTGATATTCTTACTTACCTCTTTAGCACAATCCTTGTGAGAGCAGCAACAGTGGGAATTAACAATTACAAATATGGGACAGATCTCTCTTTTTGTAAAATCCATCAGGAAAAGAGAGGCACACACACTAAAGAGTCAGTGAGGTGCTAGTTTCCCCCAGGAATCCACTGGGCTGTGGACTTAACGCACAGCAGAAGGAAAGCAGACATCAAGGTTAGAAGGGAGCATTGTTTTCTCCTTGACACCTCTTGTTGTTTTCCAAGTCCAGTACATGAGGCTGCAAAGATTTGAGCTCAATATCTGCTTTTGTCACTCTGGTACTGAATAGAAAGAATCAGTATAAGCAAGAGGTAAGCATGTCCCTTTCTGCCTGCCCAGCTGGTTGCAAGAGGAGGAAGAACCGACAGCAGAGGGATCCTTTACTTCCTGCATGTCCCCGCCCTCCCACTTGTCTGCTCTGCCTATTCTCCACTCAGGTTTTCTGCAATAGTTTAAGGCTGAAAGTATGATCATCATCCAGTTCACTCCTGCTGCTGCAAAAGTACCACTTCAAACAGGGGAAACAGGTCAGTCAGTGTTATTCAGATCCAATGTTGCCCACACTGGTTTTGTGCAGGGAAACAAAGGCAGCTGCTGTTTCTCCTCTCCTTTCCATGGAGCTACAGAAGTATACGTACAGCTGACTACAATTTAAGCCTAACAAAACACAAGTCAGCACTAAGAAAAGATAATATAATGCATTTTGCTACTATTGGCAACACCAAGTACTTTCCTTTTACCGGGTGCTTAATGTAAGGGCACAGGGATTTGAAGGCGATTTTCAAATCTCTGGACAAAGCTAGAAAGTCACATTGTTGCTTGTTTTACACCATGTGCACACAAATAATCCAGAGTTCTATCCTCTAGTACCTCTTGCTAGACTTCAAACCTAAACCTGAACTCTGACATCTTATTTTTTTTTCTTCTGATACCTACTTTCAAGGAACCATTGCAAAACGGATTTATTAGTAAAATAAGCTGTCTGCAGCTTCAGAGTTTGGGGCTTTTTATTTTAAGGACATAGGAGCAATACTAAGAGAGATCACATACACCATTTTAAAGATTAAGTTAGCAAACTAATTTTGACTAACTAGTGATAATAAACTGTGATAAATTTTAATTTAAAATTATCAAGATCACTTTTCACCCCAAAATAACATACTCAGTTCCTCAAGTATACCACAACTATATCAGTGTTGTTGTTACACTATACAACATCAATGCCGCAAAAGCAACACTGGGCATTTTAGAATCCCTCTCCACGAACTGTTGTGAAACTTACAGAAGTCAAGGGAAAAGGGATCATTAAAGATCCCGCTATGTTGGCTGGCCTTCCAACTGCTTAGGTAGGCATTTTATAAACATCACTGTCACCTCCCCACCCACCAAAAAAAAAAAATCAACTGCTGATTATCATCTCCATTTTAACAGCACTTACTAGTATAACGAATAAAGCATGTTGGAATTTTGCTTGCCATTGCTTATAGATTTTTTTGCTGTTACAGCTGCACTCAAACCAGACACTCTGCAGACAAAGTAAATCTACTTCACTAAAATAAAAAAATCTAACGTTTTGCACACTCAAGGCTACACTTTTCTGGGGTACACTGCATGGCCTGCAAAGAACATGAAATATTTCAGCTTTTAACAAGCACAGTCTACCCAACCCAATCTAACCACAACTCTTGCTTGGCTCTTCTCAAAGGTGCTGTAGCTGTAAGAGCCTGAAAGGAAACAGTAACAGATTAATCTTCTCAAACAAAATGTTCTAACATTGCAGTCCAGCAGCTAATAACACCAGTAGCAAAGTCAAATCACACAAACAAAGTAATTAAAGTGCCTATATTTCCCTTCTCCTAAGTTGTTACCATGCTAGTTTGAACCAGTCCCAGGCTGCCACAAACCATTAATTCAGGAATTTAGAGAGAGAATATGATTGCAGTGGAAAAACAGCCAATGATCCTACCTCTTTTCCCCTGGTTTCAAAGCAGCCCTCAGGCAACGATAGATATAGCATTTAAATTGGTTTACCCCATGATCTCCTCAATTTCACTACCTGCAATTAGTTACTTACCCAGCCCTCAAAACCTGCATGTTTAACCATTTCACCACCTTTTAAATCTCAAATCCTTCATCTTAATCTTGCTGCATGTTCTAGGAATCTTTCAGATTTAGTTCTTTCTTTATGGACACAGGATATACCTATAACTGTTTGATCATTCTCATCCCTGTTCGACTGAATACGTACTATGAAAAGAAAGATTTCAGCTTAAGATTTACTCGGTTCAAGAGAGACGTGGTTTCCCTACAGAAGATGGATTTTCTTGTTCTGAATAAAAAGCAAGCACGAGTACTTTAAAAAAAAAAGTTTAAATGCAACACATTAAACAGAAGTTAAAATTTAGCTTCACTGATGTCAGTATTTTCATAGCAATTAATTCTGGACAATTGATAATTCTGCCAAGAATTAAATTGGTAAATCCTGCAGAATAAGCTCTATACCAGATCAGTATCCTAACAGAGTAAACAGCATTACTGCAATACAAGCAGTGGAAGCTGATGAGCTTTCATGAGCCAGAGCCAGCTCATGAGGCACTATGCACACCGGGATGGGCCTTGTCTTCTCTTCTGATCAAAAACAACAGTAACATTTTGAACCCAATACCTTTTGAACTTGATGGACTACCATCACCCAGATCAAAATTCCTATCTCAGCTATTTGAGAGCTCTGTCACTGAAATAGCTTAAGCAATTGATCTTCCCCCTCCGCAATACAGGCACGTAAGCCATTTAAGTCTCATGATTCTTAACTTTTTCCAAACAAATAGGTAAGCATGTATGTCCAGATTTCAGAAACACACTAAAGACAATGGCAACGCTGCAGAATTTAGACAGGCCTGCTTGCTGCAACCTGACTGATCACAGTTTAGAAATCCTTTTCCTCTCCAATTTACCACCCACCCTCAAAAAACTTTAGAGGCATTAATAAAAAATTAGAGGCCAAACACAACAAAAAATTGCCATACAGGATTAAAGCTATTATATGAAGTATATTTGTATTTTGATTGACACATTCAAACTAATTGCTTTTTCCTGAAGCTAAAAGAAGCACCTAGTCATTTCTATGAGAGAAATTTTGGTGTAAAGAATAAACCAGAGCCTCATTTGACTAGCAATCATTGCTCACTATCACCTCCACACCCATACCCAATCTCCAAGCCCACAAGACAGAGGATACTGATGCTGCCTGCTTAACCAACTTCTTTATCAGTGTCTCAATGCTGTATTTTTACCTATGAAAGCCAGAGAATTTGCAGCCTTCAAAGCCTTACAAGACTGCCATAGTAGGCTACAGTTCTGTTACTTTTCTCCCACACAAGTTTGAACAGGACCTAGACATAACTCTCCCTAAAATCACTGGCTGCAATCCTTTCCAGCATTCTCAAGAAAAAGGCAGTAACAAAAGTCAAAAGCCACTATATTTGTGATAATACTGAAATGCTATGCACTACTGCAGAATATACACCATGCCTTAGAGCTACCCCACTGACAAATTATCTAGCCCAAGGCATTTTAAGTTTTTACTCTGGATATCAAAGCCAACTGTACTTTAGAAGCACCAGGTAAATGAAGTGTCAGCCTATTTCAAACGTCTAAAGAATCTGGAGCTAAGCCATGGTTTCAGTTTAAAAAAAAAAGATTAATTAATCACAACACCTACTGTAATTGCAGAAATTCTAATGAATAGAAAAAATTACTCAAGCTCTGGAACAGGAAATTTTGTAACCAAAAGGCAGGACAGTTCTTTAGTGTGTAGCTGGCAAACAATTAGGATACTGGTGCATGTAACAGTGGAAAAGGCCTTGTTTAGAAACGTACAGTATGAGGACACAAGTTCTTCTGAAACACCAGTGAAGTCTGATTGGACAAGTGGACCAGATATTAACAGTTTTAATTCTGGCACAAAAGCATACAGCTAAGATCAGTTCCATCTATTGTGCACAGTTCTTTAACCTCACCCTTAGAAGCAGGGATGCTCCCTTTACAATGTGAACATCTTGAGCTAGCTCGATGACCCTTTACTTTACAGGGATTTCAGCTTGAAAATGGCTTTCAAAAAAAACCAATATACAGACATGCTTAGACATACACTTCACTTCTATAAATTTAGAAATGCCACAGTGACACAATACTATATAAGTGTCTGTCTTCTATTTTCGGTATGGAAAATGTATTTTTGAGAAGTATTAGTTGCATTCTCTGCTTTAATCTGCTCCCACTCTGGTAGAAAACCATCACCTTGCACTCATTTTTAAGTTCATGTACAGTAGTTCACAAGCTACAGATTAGTTCCAGTGGACTTCGAACTGAATTTTAAAAATGATGTAACATGGGCCACAAAACCCATCTGGTACCAGAACTAGCCTTTAGAAAGGATATCTACTTAGAAGGCCTAAGATAATGTTGCAAACACCAAAAATAGTGCACAATTCCGACAATGCACCAAAAGTCATAAAGCCTTTTATTTTCAGAATTATTCTAATAGGAGTGAAAGACTTCTATTTGTGTATTAAAACATCCAACAGTTTCTGAGGGTGGTCCTAAAAAGTATTCCCGCTATGCAGAGAACTTTATGATGGTGGTAATGGGTGGTAAGGTAGAAATATGTCTCTGAAAAAAGTTTACCTTAAAACAGTCACAAGCTTGTAATGTTAGGAAGCTTCCTACACTGGAAAAAGGAGCAACAGCCTGTTTTTCTCTTCAGCATATAAACATTTTGCACAATAAGCAACAGTGTTCCTTATATATATGTTTTAGCCTGTTGTATCTCTCTAGTATTTGAAACAAACCATATCTGCAAAATCACATTCAACTTTGATGATCTTCACTCTCTAACACAGGAACAAACAAAAGCATTCAAACAAGCACACACAGCCCCCTGTCACGGCCTGCTCTAGCAAGAGATCTGAGGATCACAGCCCTCCACTCCTTTTAATTCCTGATGATTTTAAAATCATATCCCATTCAAAACTGTCAAGAGACACAATCCAGGCTCATCAGTGAACAACATAAGAAAGAAATAGCTCTTTTTGCTTCAAACCAAGTTTGTTTTACACCAATATTGACAAAACATTTTTCAGCTCTAAGCTTGAAGCTTTTGATGCTGAACAGTGAGCTACTTTTAGAAAATAATTCAATTGAATAGGTCTTTTCTCCTCCAACTTCAGCTATCATCTGCCTTAGCTATGCAAACCATACAGAATCACAGACTGGGTCAGGTTGGAAGGGACCACAGTGGGTCAACCTGGTCACACCTCCCTGCTCAAGCAGGGTCATCCCAAGAGCACATGGCACAAGATTGCATCCAGATGGTTCTTGAATATCCCCAGTGCAGGAGACACCACACCCTCTCTGGGCAATCTGTTCCAGTCCATGTGTGCAATCTGCTTGGTCACTGCACAGTAAAGAAGTTCCTCCTCCTGTTCAGGTGAATCTGCCTGTGCAATTTCTGCCTGTTGCCTCTTGTCCTATTGCTCAGCACCACCGACCAGATTTTGGCTCTATCCTCCTGGCACCCTCCCTTCAGATACTAAGACATTGATAAGGTTCCCTCTGTCTTCTCTTCTCGAGGCTCAACAGGCCCAACTCCCTTAGCATTTCCTGGTAAGCGAGACACTACAGTCCCTTCATCAGCTTTGTCACCTGACATCCCAGTGTTCAAGCTCATCACTGCTTTTCCTTACTTAGATCATTGTAATTTCTCAAAGAGGACTTCTAAACTAACATGTAAAGCTGCTTAAGACATTAATGCTTCAAAACCTTACATTCCCACCTTCCACTTCTAAGGCTCTGTATTTCTGAACTGATGAGTCAGTGACTGAATCCCCACACAGGAAGATTCTGCAATCTTAAAGCTGTTACAGCAAAATGCTTGCAGCTGAGATGAACAGCTATAAGAGACAAGTGCTGGAAGTTTAAACATTCTTTAGTTCAGTCAGTGGGATACAAACAAATCGCACCTGATGCGCCTTTTTTTTTTTTTACATTCTTATTTTAGTACATGAAGTTTCTTCTTTCAGTGAATACAAGAGTTTGCCCTTCCTTAAAATTAATCTGTTTCCTTGCTTGGTTGAAGGTTCGTGGCCTTTCAGTATCTCCTTTAACAAAAGACTGCCTTTTCTGCTAGAGGGTTTCCTTTCCTACTTTTCCTAATTTTTTTCTCCAATGCTTTTTTTACTAGAAAGGTTGATAGGAGGGCTATCTGTGTATCAATCTAAACCAGGTCAAGAAACCAAGTTATTCAAAGTAAAGAAACTGTTTTATTCATGCCTAAAAAATGTTGGATATTGCTTCCAGGAAGTGAAAGAGGAAATTCATCATCACACATTAAGCACTGCAAGTAAAATTATTCATACACCTAAAGGTTTAACATTTTTATCTGCTGCCTAGGACCCCTCCAGAAGAAGAAGAAAATAAGAGCTAGAATACTTTGCCCATTGCATCTCCAGTGAAAATGAAGCAGTTGACTAATCTAGACAGTTATGATGCCTAACATTTAAGATGCTGAAGAAAAGATTAATTTTATCTCAACTGACCAAACTACAGTACTTTGTAACTGCCTTCTTTCCAGCAAAGAGAATGACCTTCACTTTTACCAGTGAGTTCCAGTTCCCACCAGTCAGGGAAATTAAGGAGTTTTAAACCAGTTAAACACTGCCTAGTCAGGTTACTCATTAGGTACCTTGTTCCCTCAGGCTATTTTTTAAGCTCTGGAGAACAGAGAAGAAAAATGTTGTGTTCATTGTGGAACATTTCAGTACAGAATAACCTTTTTTTTTTTAAGTCAAAATGCAAAATGCTTTTTTTCCCCCTTCTCATTTTAAGTTCAGCTCAGACAGCAGACATTTGTTTACAGAGAAGAGACTGGACTTTGGATGAAAGAAAGGACAAATGCAAAACTTCACTTTGTCAAAGTAAGCATGAAGAAAATCAAGTACAGAGCACAAGTCCATCAGGAGAACTTAAAAGGTAAGTTTACATAATAGGAGAGGGAAAAAGAAGGCGGCAGTTTTCTGCTCATACTAAGATGATTAGTACATTTGAAACTGAGGATGATTTAAAAAATTTTTTTGCAGTGAATGTGTTTGGATTTTTAGGTTAGTGACAGGTAAGCAAAAAGAAGAAAAATCTGCATAATAAATCCATTAATTGTCTTTTTAGTAGTCCTGGGACTAGTCAATCACCTAACAAATGTAAGCCTTGGGACATCCAAGTGTTAGAGATTGAGTAATCAGAACCTCTGCATGCTTATAAAAATAAGCTCTGTGCTGCAAAAAGCAAGCTTGAAGAAAATACAGTGTAAAGGAAGTAGAGGTGTATACTACATCTCAAAGTGGTAACTGCACCATGAACTAGATAAAAGCCAAACTAGATTCTGAGGCAACAGCTTGGGTTTCAGTGGTCTTACCAGAGGCTGAGGCAAAGCAGCTGAAGTTACTGCAGTTAGTTATGCCTTCATTGCATTGATTCCCAAACAGACTAAATTAAGAAATCATACTTAAGATGTCTGTTCTATAAGTATCTCTGTTTCCATTTAAATGCACATGTAGCTCATTTTAAATATCTCCTGTGACAAACTGTTTAATTGAAATATGCATGGAACAGGTCAAAGAAAAAATACCTGTCTTCTGAGAGGAACAAAATCAGACAGGGAAACCTTCCTGATTTTTACCAAGATCTTACACTCCCCTTCCCCCCGCCCCCAAGTGAGTACATGACAGAATTAGGTATCTTGATTACATTTTGTATTGGAACTTTCTGTATTGCTTGGATATGGTGCATAATTGCAAAAAAGCAAAAAGAGGGAATTAATTCCCCAATCTAGTAGTATACCACAGACAGGTGTGCCTGCACAAGAGGGTAGAGGAGAAGAAAATACATCACAGCAGCAGGCAAGTGTACCTTAATAATAATAGTGCAGCTTCTTGTCAATTCATTGCAGGCTTAGATTATCTTTTTCCTGAGGCCAAGCAGGCATCAGTAAGTGCCCACTGGATGTATTCAGTCCCAGCTGAAGAGACATATTGCTTAAAACTCAGAGGAGGTTTCCTCAATCCCCAGGAAGGTAAAAATCCAAAGAGCTGCACTTTCTTTAAGCACTAATTTACTTGGCACCATTTCCAAAGAACAGCAGAGGATAGCTTCAATGAAGAAAATGAGGTTTTGAGACAAAATTGCAACACTATGATTTAATGAAAACAATAAGGAAGGCTAGGCTCCTTTATGCTTGAGTGACAAGCCAAGCCAGATGTCTTTCCTTACTAAAGAAACTGCTAATGAAAGGGTCTGGACTGAGTACGCTAAAGGATGCAAGTACAGAGGTCAATATTCTGTGTCAAACTGCTGACCTCCTTACCAGAACTGTGAGACAAGGTTCAGCATAACACCTTGAGCCCTAAAAGTTCTAGACAATTTGGTTTTTTCAAGCCAGGTATTTACCTAGATTATTTTATTAAAAGAATTCTTCTAGATAAAACAAGACAGAATACCAATCTAATTGCACTTCTGTTTCTTTGGCCAGAGAAAATTCCAGAACTTTATCCTAGCATTGTTTTAAGGAAATATAGGAACTTCCCAGTGAGACAATGTAGACAGTAGAGACAAGCATCTTACAAACAGCAGATGCTGTTGTCCATGCAGCAGTGCTATTGTCCAAGATGTGAAGCAACAATAGCTGCCTGGGCCAAAAAGTGTCTCATCTATGGGAGGAACTTCAGCCTTTAGATCCGAAATCTAGATCTTCACTTACCAAACTGTAATATTTCAACAAAAAACTGCTTCCAAACATGAAGAAAGACCCTGAAACGGAGACAGAACAGGACCGAGTACTCTGAGAAATCTTGGCAAACACTCCAACCCAAAACTGCAGCATCTGGGCAATAGCTAGAGCAATCCTTATCACAAAAGGTGTAAGGTCAAAATGCAGTGCAGCTGAAGGCCACCCTAAAAAAGAGACCAATGCACAGCCAAAATGGAAGAAAAGAACATAAGCTGGTATTACCAAGTACAGTTCTGAGAGGACACCCTGAGCATGAAGACACCTTTTACAGGATTCTGTCCTAAGCAATAGCAAGGATTTAAGGTAATGGAGCAACTTTGCTTTTTACTAAGCCTAATAGTTACTGCAAAGTGGTGAGGGAAATCAATTAATTTAAGTACATACCACCTGCAGTGAGTGGCTGCACATTTTGATCTTACTGCCTTTGGGGTTTCAGTGTTTTTTAAGTTTCTACATGGTGATCTTTCATGACTTTCAACTGCACACCATTCCTATTGTACTTCCTTCTGCTCTCAGTGTATGCATCTAGATAAAATAATCCTTTCAATTTAAGGCACAGCAGGACTAGAGCTGCTACTTCAAAACATCCCTAATATGTCCAGGAAAGTAGCAACAAAGGGGTTGAAATGGAGATGCTAAACATCTTCCACAAAACACATTCACCTTCCAACATACATTAGAAGGAAATCTGTTGATAAGTACTGCTGAAGTCAGCAGAAGCTGTTTTCTGGCTCCACTCTGTTACTGATAATTCATACACTGTCCTTTCAAGTACTTTATTTGTCAACTGGTTCACACCTCACCCACAACCGCACACATGGTCTAAACTTCTAAAATCTCCTTTGAAACGAAAGAAAATCTTATATTCTTAAACAGGGAGCAAAGGACAAGGGCCAAAAACTGCATGGCTCTTTTTCACATGACTTCACAGAGCTTTCAGAGTGGTAAAAAGAATGTGAGGCATATTTTTTCTCCACTTTCGTTAGAGGGATCTGCTTCCTACATTATAGAACACCGAATTCTCCATTATCGGTTAAGACAAGTTTGTCCTTTATTTCCAGGTAACATTGCCTTTGCTTCACTGAAAGCCTTACTTGAAAATTATTCCATTTTTGTTTGTGATTGGTTTTGTTTTGAACTAACTGCTTACCCAAAATATATCAAAGCACACAGCCTTTCATTCTCTGCCTAGAAGCAGACAAATGTACAATTTATCTTCTTTACCTTCCTGTCCTTTGCTCCTTCTGAAAAATAGTATTTGCTTGATTTCATATCAAAGTCTATCTTAAGAGCTCTCAAGCAGTAAATGAAATAGTAGGGAAAAAAAAAATCAACCAATACATTTGATCTGTGAACCATCAGTAGAGCAGAAAAGAAGGTGATGTTGGACAGACCAAAAAATTCAGTGTTTCTCATCCAGTTAAAATTTCAACAGTCAGCCTAAAACAATGAGGAGAATGGAGTACCACGCACAATAAACAAGTGGTAAGTTGAACCCTGGTAAGTCTCTAGATAACTTTTTCTGATACAAGCCCCTACCAAGTTTTCCAGTTGAGAAGTTCCAAAGACCAGGAAAAAGACAGGTCTGTAGGACCTGGGGATTTCCAAGCCTGAGATTGTCTCAAGAGCTGTTTCTCACCAACAGCCCAGTTCCTAGTATGTTCTAAGGAATAGGCAGCACAGTTACATCAGGCATCTGTTCTGAGAAAAAGTGCCCATCAAAATTATGCTGCTTTGGCTCTGTCCAAGATACATCCATGAGCAGAGTAAAAGGTACCACTAAGACTGTTTTAGTGAGATACTTCGTTTTCTTTCACTGATCACAACTCCTTGCAGATCAGATTATGCTGTACACAGAGTAAGAACTAGACTTTAGCCAGTTCTTCATCTCTATGTAGAAAATTACAGGTAAGTCCACCAACATGCAAAAAAAACCCCAAACCCAATTCTGTGTGTGTGTGTATAAAAACTTACTCTAACATCTGTTCAAAAACCAAAACGACCACTTATGCCTTCTTTTTGTCTCCTTCTGTGCCCCTCCAACACTTCCCTTTAAAAAAGGAACAGTCTTATTTCACCAAGCCTTCCTTCAGCATTCATTACTTCTGATACAAAGACCCTTCCTTCTCCAACTTTAAGTGAGGAATTGTATTGGCCTTTTGTAGTGTGAAACACCAGGAATAAGAGAGTATGTTATTTTTCCAGAGCTAAGCAAGTTGTTTATTAAATCTGCAACTTCTTTAAGATAATAGACACAAAAAAGATTAGCAGGAACTCATTTCTCTGTGGAGAAAGAGGTATGTCTGGAGGTTTTTTTCCTCCCTTTGCACATGTGCACAGTATTCTGAGAAATCCAACGCAAGTTTTTACTTCCCCAAGCAGACACCTCGCTATTATTTCAGAATGCTTAGATCACAAGGTTGAACATGTGTGTTTCACTGCACTCTATAGTCTCCAGAACACTGCCTTAGAGGTCACAACATAAATCTAGCCACACCCTACTGCACATTTCTAGCACTACAGTTCTGCTTCCTACTCAGGGTCCGTATGTTCGCCTCAGTCTGGTCAGATGGGCCAACTCTAATCTTTTGATTGCCTTCTCAGCCTGATTTGTTTTCACCCACAACGCCTCCAGTACCATGAGTGCACTCGCCAGCACTTACCAGGGTGGAATAGCTTCCTGCTATTTATCAAGAGTTTCCTCTTATCATTGTAAGAGGTACCCCCAACACACAGTAGCTAAGCGTCACTCAGAATTCAGTCAACTATTAAAATCACTCTAAGTAACAATTTATGATCTGCCTTGGCAGGCAGCTAAGTCAATGCTCAAATCTGTGATCCAGCTTTATTGCAAAGAACAAGGTTACCAGCTCATCTTCAACACTGAACAACTTCCACCATCCCCCCAGCGACAGAAAATAACCTGTTATTATTCTAATGTGTTTTGCTGTTTGCTTAGCATTGTGGGGTTTTTTGTATTTTTTTTTTAAACTGTATGTAATACCTTCTTATATACTGGAAGAAGAGGATGAACCCAGGCAAAATTTTATTTCAATTCACATATTTTATAGGCTTCTAAGAGATGTTTGGTGAGTTCTACCACCCTGTAACCTTGCACTCATCCCAGAAAAACCTCTTGTGAGTTCTTTTTCCCCACACACACTTGCTGAATACCAGTGACACACAGCTGTACTCCTTTGCTGCTACCAGTAGTAGCTTTAGCCTCGACAGTGAGGAGGGACTTACACTGGTCACTCGACGGTAGATCTGCGCAGCATTTTGGCACTCGGAATAAGGATATTCAGACGTGGCCATCTCTAGCATACACATCCCAAAAGCATATACATCAACGGATTCATCATATTTCTCCTCATACATCTCGGGGGCCATGAACTCTGGGGTACCTTAAATTAAAAGAACGATTCAGACTCTAAATGTCTCAAAGCGAGCAGAGGCTGCTGGCGTTACTCACCGCAGGAGGAAGCGGCTGGGCAGACCTGTGAGACAAGAGAAAGTGGAGGCAAAAAGAAGAGGGAGGAAACCCTTAGTGACTCTGTTGCACCAACGGACTTTGTGAGACTTCCATTGCAAGGCCTTTATGGAATAAGAATGTCGTGTAAGGTCTGATGCACTTCCTTGTTTAGGTAGGTTAGTTGATACAAATATCAGAACAGACTGGATTAGCCTGAAATCAAATGGAAGAGGAGGGGATAAGAAGAGGGAAAAACTGTAGACTAGCCATAGGCTGCAAACCAAATACTAAGGAGAGTTAAAGCACTTACCTTTTCTCCCTGTAAGAAAGGAGGCATATTAAACCTTATTTCATAAAATACCCGACTGCCCTCTGCTGCAAAAG
The DNA here is from genome assembly GCA_013400975.1 of Atrichornis clamosus. Classification (NCBI taxonomy): domain Eukaryota; kingdom Metazoa; phylum Chordata; class Aves; order Passeriformes; family Menuridae; genus Atrichornis; species Atrichornis clamosus. The sequence continues at coordinate 78,861 of WBMZ01014659.1, forward strand.
AAGTAGTACTGGTAAGAGCCCACAGCTAGTCTCTGACCTGGTGCTCTCCATCTACTTCTGAAGTAGAATGGCTTGGGTAAGGCCTTGCAATGAAAAGCTCTGTTGTTACAAATACAAATCTCCGTGAAAAGAGGATAAAAGGTAATTTTCTGCAAAGGCCACTCACCAGAGCCCTTTTCTTCATATACTTACCTTCTCACCTGCAGTATATTTATAGGCCTACTGCAGATACAGGCATTAGTGAGGGACATCCTACAGTCAAAAATACTCAGAAATACAGAGAGATTGAGTTACAAGCATAGAGCGTGAGATTCAACAAGTCCCATTTAAATAGTGTGCAGAAAATTATTGCCAGTGAAGCAAGTTTGCTTTTTGTAAATTTAAGCACAGAATTATTTCCTGCAGACACCAGATTCAAGACATCTTACAGATCATTCTACAGCCACATTGCTTGTTTCCACCACACTAAACCAAAAAGAGAGAATGTAATTGCATTCATACATCCACAGGCTAACCATTAACAGATAACTATGTAACAGATGGTAATTTTCCAGTGATAAATTTGAAGATATGACATGTATGCTTAAGAAATTATGGTTTTTTACCCCATACTTTTCTTTCCTATTAATACTTTGATCTGGTTCAGAAGCAGGAAATACTTCAGCGACAGCTTGCAAGACAATTTACAGGTATACACCATTGATCCCAGCTAGGAATCTGGCATAGGACTGTTGAGTAATGCTGAATTTTAGCAAGCTCTAGATACTGAGAGCAAGAGAAACTTCATTCCCTGCAGTCTATTCACCCAACTATAAAAACAAAGCTGATAAAACCAATTCTTTCAAGAATTCACAAGAAAGATTACACTATTCCACCAAACCAATTTCTGAAAAAAGTTATTAATGGATACACAAGAACAGAGCCAGTGCAAGGCAATAGTTTCCCAAAGCACCATCCTAATTCACACAAATCCAAATTCCGTGACTCCCTGAGTAAGGCTATATACCACAGTCTGATTGTGATATTATATAAATATATATATTATATTGGCTTTGATATACCTCAGGTCCTGATTACTCACAAGCTGCAAGAGATTCAGTATTAACCCCTGGTGACAATAAAAAAAATAATTTGGCTGTATAAACTAATGCTGCACTAAATATCAAAATGTTGTTTGGTCACCAAAATGCATTTGTACATTCCTTGAAGCAGCATCACATCAAAGGTAAGATTTATATGTAGTCAAGAGTGGTTTTATCAACAATGTTGCACTAGATTGTTGGGCAGCACAAAGACTCTATATTCCACAATAGTTAATGTTACTATACAAATATCAAAAGCGCAACTAAAATTTCAACATGTCATTGCATCAGGAACACAGAACGACCTCAGCAATCAAGAGACAAAGCCTACATATTTTCAGGCTTTGACCATGTACCTTTGCAATCATATTTTTAAGGAAAGCTCTTAAAACATTCAAGTCTCCAAAGACGCAAACTGGCTCAGCAGCCTCCAAAACAGGAGAGGCTTACCTATCACACTTTTGGCAAAAGAAGCTCGTTTCAGGGTTGCCAGACCGAGATCTCCAATCTTGACTGATCCAGTAGGGCCAGTAATGAAGATGTTGTCACATTTTAAGTCTCTATGAATAATGGGAGGAGTGCGTGTGTGCAGAAATTGTAAGCCTTTCAGTATCTGACGGCACCAGCTTCGTAGTACTTTAATTTTCATCACTTTAAATCTTTTCAAATACCTAATGAGAAAAGTAACAATAGGTTAAACAGATTCATCTAATAAATAGTAGATTAAACTATGCCATTTGCTGTTGGAAGCAAAGAAACAGTAATTAAAGATATGTATAAATTTAAACTTCACCTTCTGCTTTAAAATATACCTGAGCATCTCAACACTTCAGAGGAGCTAAAGATGATTCCCCCTTCTAAAACCTACCCGCTTCCTTCTAGCCAGTGGACTATAATGATGAAAGATAGATGTGAAAAGCTTGATATATAGATGATAACTCATCTGCATACAAAATCATTCTACAGTAATTAGACAATTGGATTGCTAAATTTCAAGGCACTGCTTCAATGACACATAATTCAAGGATCATGAATTACAACAATTCTTTACATATTTAACTGCTTAAACAGTTACAACCTTTACCTTGATTAATTATAACTGGGTGGGAAGGTGGGTCACTAGATCCCAAACGTTAATAACAACCAAGTACAGAGCTGCGGCAAACTGCAAGAGTTCTGAAGTCATTATTCCTTCATTTTCAACAGCAGTTCAAACACTCTGTTCAAGGTTTCCAGAATACACTTTAAATCTGCTTCAAATTTACTTGTGGAGTTGTTAAGCAAACTGGAAATTGTTAGAGATCACCTCCCTGGTGCAGGACAGCGTTTGATCACCTGAATCCAACTGGTACTACTCATTACTTCAAAACTATGGACAGATATGGATGGGGCAGAGAAATCTTTTAGAAGGCTCCAACAAAAAAACTGAGATGGAGGAGTTCATACATAAAGTCAGTATCTCTTTGCAGGTAGAACGTGACCCAACCTTAACTGTTCAATCATTGCCACTCTTTGAAATCCCATGTCAGAAGAGTCAGATTTCATACCAAAAATATTTTTCAGTGTGTGTGACCTAAGACTATGATCTTATTCTATTACTTCAGCAGATTAGAGATGCCACAAGGTGAATAACCTATGACAGTTTTAAAGTGCTTTCCAGCAGGGTTTTCTCACGGTCTCTCTTTGGATAACAGAATTTAAAGTGAAAAGCTATTTGGTTCCTTTTGAAAAAGTATAGGCCAGAACACATTTACAGAAAGGACCTAGAATGCTCTGTAGAGCAAGGCCATTACTCCTATTTGGGCAATGCTACTCAAAGTCTCAGATAAAGACCACTTGCACACTACAGCTACTACAATCTTAAACTAAAACTAAATCTAAACTAAACTACAATCTAAAACTAAAAGTCATGTTCAATTATTCTGTGGTAGTGGTCAGTCTCTTCTGCATATCCACTTAGCCGGGAGATAAAGTCCTGATGAAATCACTTGAATCAACCCCAACATAAAAATACAGTTTATGAATCCCTTTTACTTTAATTTCTCCAGTTCAAAACAAGATCTGGAAAATCTAGTTGCTAGCAATGATCCTGCTGTGAAAACAAATCTGTAAAAGCAGTCAAGACAGTTCCAGCAGAAGTCAAGTCTCCGAATCTAAAGGCAGGGAAAAAGCCAAGCTAAGGAAGGAGACAAAATGAAGGAGGTTCTGAATCACATCAGCTACCACTTGAATTCTTGCTATTGACACAACCCTCATTCATCTCTCTTGAGCCTGTTCCAAAGATCACATGGTAGGGGCACTTCAGTTCAGCATCTGGAATCCCTAATTACATTCTTCGTTACAAATATGCTTGTCCACTGCCAGCTTCTCACTGTTAAAGGAACTGGGTCCAACCATCACCCAGCATCCTGCAATGTTGCTGTCATTTTTCCATGACACTGTCCTGAATTAAGTCACATGTCACTTAATGCAGAAAGCAATTTAAAATGGAAGCACACATAAATACATAAAAATACAGAGACAAGCCTACTAGCCAGTATGTTTTCACTTTTCCTAGTGTCATAGGATAAACTTGGGTTTGAAGAGACCTCAAGAGGTTTCCAGCTTAAGCTTCTGTTATTACAATTATGTATAGCTCAAGGACCTATAGGCGTCCCTGCTGAATTAGCAGAGGTAGTTATGAAGGTATGTGCCCTACCAGAGAGCTGACACGTTCATGTTTAAACTGGACCAGGAACACATACTAAACCCGTACTTTTATCTAGGCCTTAGACGAAACCAGTGACTGAGACCTATGTCAGATTAAACACTGTTGTCTTCATTAACAGTATAATTTAAAATAAACAACTCCGTTTTTCCCAATATTTTAATTCCATGATAGCATACCATATCAGAAAGCAGTCTTATTCTTCACAAAAATGCAGGTGTAAAATTTTTCCATTGATATACAGAAGTCTGGGAACTTTTCCTTGTACAAAATCAGAAAATTGCCCAGATGTGAAAATATTGAGTCCACAAAATTTTAACACTATTTCTGGGTATGTATATCTAAATGTATACAAATACAAAAACACAAGAGAAAATTTCCTTTAAGATATCACCACACTTGTCTTCTGTTCATTTTTTTGCAAGTGACAACATTGTCTACTTCCCAAGTACCAAAACGAGAAAGGTATCACTTTTATTAAAAGCAGGTAAGATTAAAAAAAAAAAAGGAAGTAATACTCAGTCAGCCAGATATAAGTAAACACAACTGCGCAGTATAAAGCTAAGAATATGCCACAAGCACATCAAATAATTAAGGCTCACCTGAAATTTCCCATATAGTTTACCTGTCAAGTCTCAAGCGAAGTGGGCTAGAATAAACTACATCACAATTATAACACAAGCTATACAAGAGTAGGGAAAAACCCCACCCAGAACTCTACAGTTTAAAAGATCTTTGATTAAAGAGCCTATTACTTTTTTCTGGATTAAATAAAAAGACTTGCATATTTCAAGGTATAAAATAATCCCACAGACTGCAAATCTGAGGTATTTCTTCCTACCAACACCCAATTTATAATTGTCTATTATTACTTCATCATCTTGCTTATGCCACCACATAACAAGCCAATCCAAATATTAAAAGCTGTGAGAGGGATAAGAGACTAAAAACGGGAGAAAATAAATAGATCTAACACTATGCATTTAACATAAAATTAGGTAAACTTTATTTAAAGGCATCTGTACAGAGCTGCAAATCCTTTAACGTCTTGTCCAGAAACAGCATATGAAGCAACAGATCAATTACTTCGTCTGAAATACCTTAAACAACATTAGAAATGTCTTCACTGAATATATGGCTAAAGAATGTTGCAGTATCCTTAGTCCTCCAGCACTATTTCAAGAGACAAACACTTCCCTGTAATTGCTGTCCAGACTCCCAAAGAGCCATTTTTCTTCTTAAGAATGTCCATTTGTGGCTATCAATAAGCATCGTAAAAAACACAAGACATTCACAGGCTATTTTAACCAAAGAGATGGCAAACTGTTTCCAGCTCCCACAGCCTGCTTACACATTTAGGATTTGAATGCCTCTCCAAGACTTAAATGGGCACTGAACAAAGAGAGCGACCCAGAGCCCTTTATTCCCAAAGCTGGCAGTTTTATTTCCAGCAGGGGAACACGCTCCCAGCGCAGGGCCAGGGCGGGAGCTCCCGGTGAGCCCCCGCCAGCCCCACACACCACTAGAGGCCCTCACAGCAGCTGCATTTCCTGCGTTCTGCTTTTAACTCGGCCTTAAACACACCCCGAGGTTCTCTCAGCTGCCTCACAGGTCGGAGCTGCAGGCAGCTGCATCCTTTCGGATTTTTGTTAGGTACTACTTCATCAAGTTTCAGGTAAACGAATAGGTGGTGACTTTTTTTCTTTTTACATGTTATTTTTATTGTAGTAACATCCAAAACCTCCCAAAAGACGTGAATAAATTTGTGCTTTGAACTTCACAAACCAGCTCATTCTAAATGGAAAGCAGCTGGAGAGAAAAAAAAAAATTATGAGAAGTGAAAATAGAGTATTGTCTTCCTGAGCTCTTAAAATCCAAGGAAGTTTTCTGCATGTGCTTACTTGGACATCACAAGAAAGAATGTGACAAGTTTGCTAACTTAAGAGATGTTCTAGCATACCCTGCAGTGCTAGTAATGCTCCTCTTAATCAAGAATGTTGCGACAGTAGATTATCCCTCAGCAAAAGGGCTCTGTTTTCATCTCTTCTAAATATCATCTATTTCTAGTGCTCTGATTTTCTGCTAATGAAACTTAAATGCTTTGATGCTTTGATGTGTCTTAATTTACTTACGTTTTTAATGTTCCAGACGTCATGAGTTCCGTCACAAGAACAATACACTTTTTTCCTTTGACTGTAGACTCCCAGGAATCATAGAACCTGACAATATTGGGATGCTGAAGCCCTTTCAGCATCCCAGCTTCCTCTTTAAATCTTTGTCGTTCTGACTTGGACAGCTTCCGATCCTAATGAAAAAGAAAAGGCACATCAGAAAGTTTTACTTTGTTTTCTTTTTGAGAGGCAGCAACTTGAAAAACAATTGGGTACACGGAAGAATCAGCTGTCTTAAACGCCATTTGGTTTGCAATTACCTTTAAATATTCCATTTTGAACACATTCTATTACAGCCTTTTTATAATATATTGTTCTTTACAGTTCTGTTGCTCTCAGGGTTAAGAACTGCGAGTCTGTATCTTAATAAGTTTAGCTGTTGCCTAACTTGAGCTGGAAAAGGGACATAATGTGAACACTTCAGTGATTGAAAATGAAATCAGATCATTTAAAGCATCTCCCTCTCATGTTGTACATAACAACAACCTTTCATTATTCCTGTAATTCCACCATTAACACATAAGATTAGCCACTGAAACAGGGGGTTGAGCATCAAACCTCACTTAACATTCAGTATGTTCTTGTAACTGTAGACTATCAAGTGAATGAATTGGATTTTCCTTGATTAAAAGCAGAACCTCATGATTGAGCAAGTTTCCTGTAATCTCACATCAACAAAAACAAAAACGTAACTCCCACTAGAGACAGAAAGCAATCTTCTGGCAGGGACAGAACACAAAAATGCATTCCTGGACAATACTGTTGTATTACCTACCAACAACTGGCTATCAGGTATCACCACGACTCCGAGCAGCTATTACCAGAATAAGCAGCACATCTCAAAGAGAACACAGTCTCCTGGTGCCATTCAGTGTTCTCAGCTTACCAATGCATTACCAATGCACTGGTCACGCAAGTCTGACTGACTGACACAAATTGGGTCCACACACAATTTGCATTAAAAATAATAAAATATTTCAGGATATATTAAAGCCAAGAATTTTAGAATGTTTCTAACCAGTTATTCAGCAACAACCAATGACCTATTTGTCAAATCTGAGTAATTTTAAGTCACTTGATTTCAGATTTTATCTTCCATTAAAAGGAGGCAGTAAAAACACGCAGGGTTTACTTATACTCCTATTGTCCTCCAGACAGTAATTTCTCTTCCTCTGTTTACAAGTCATGTGTTTTCTCAATACAATTCAGTCATGTAATATCTAAACCATACTACATTCACTTAGATCATCAAATTTTTCCAAAAGATACACGGAGTATTTTCAGGCATGAACAAAATTCATTTTCAGATGAAGCTCCAATTTTCAGAAGTGTACAAGTCCCCCAGGTGAAAGTCTGAAAACAGGTTTGAAATTACCTCAGGGATCAGCTTCCTACTGGTGTTTATGAATGTCACTCACATACTTTTCATAATTCTTAGGAAAATGCTCGATCCTTAAGTATCACTAATTTAGTCTACAGATATCAGAAGCATTGAATCCTGCAACTATTTCACTCTGCAGGAATCAGCACTACCACGTCTTCCCATTCTTTCATAAGGATACTCGCACAAATTTGAATATAACATATTTGCATTAACACTCCACCAACATTTGAGTATTGATGTCTGCTTAGGTGTTGGAGGGTTTTTAATATGTAATTAGTATTCCATTTGAGCTGCCTTACCCATTTAATAGCATTCTTTCATTACAATAAATAGAGCAGCACAAGTTCTGTTCCAAACCTCAATCTGAACTACTTCAAACTGCTGTGAGACAGGAAAGCAGTGAGCTGCAATAGGTACAGCTGACCATACACGTTTCTAAGAAACACTTAGTGCTTCAAACAACATTAAAAAAAAAAATCACAATAACATAATCTTTCTTCAGTTAAATAAAGAAGTATTCTCAGCCTCTGCACCTGACCCATAATAACCCACATTTTAAAACTACTGTGTAGCTGTAAATTCAGCTATTATATATGATCATTACACAAACAAGGCTGCAATAATTACTTTTATGTCACTTTTAAATAGTCAATATGAACACCTGCATTCATTTTGTCCAAACATGAGATTTTAGACACACATTCGGATTACACTTCCTTTATTCTGTGCATACTAACAAGTTATCTACTACAAACACTACTAACCAGTTTTAGATCTACACTGGACTTGATGTTAAGTCAAGTGTATTTCATTTCATTCTCATTTTAATCCACGTAACCTAATCTCCCTTAAGGGCTTTATTCAGTTTTTCCTACCCCTGTACTACTGGCCCCAAATAGAAACTAACGAGCGCTAATCACTCTTATCAATGAACAGACTCCTAACAGGAACCCACATTTGGACTAATTTCTCTCTCTGGTCACATCTACGGCAGCATCATGTTCCTGCAAACACAGCTGTGACGTTCAACACAGACACTCAACACTTCAGTGCTGGCATTAAAAAAAAAAATCACCAAGACACTGACAACATACTAAGTAACATAGTGCCCCAGTGATCTGGCAGAATTTTGGACAAAACACAGGCCAAAAACTTTCACCCAGGAACACAGCTATGTTTTTGCAACCAAGGCAACCCGGCACCCTGCAGTACATACTGCAGCAGCAAAAGGGAACATTAAACAGAGCTGTAAAGAAAAAGACAGAGAGGCCATTTGTTTCCTAAGACCTGCAATGCATACTACCTTTTACTACCCTCATTTCCTTGGACACACAACCCACACCCTCATCCACAACAGGTTTTTATATTCTTTCCCTAAAGGAATACTAATGCTAGGGTACAGAAAACTGTGAATATACTTTAAAAGAACCCACAACCCTAACTTTCAGGAAAATACTAGATCTCATGTACAATTATTCCAAAAAAATGAATCTGTAGACACAATGACTGGTTATACCTGTATGAATTACATTCTAATGCAAACTGCAAATAGTTGGCCTGCAAGATAATATACAATTTAGAAGTGACACATACACTTTCAAAACCTGAGTAATGCCACTCATCAGAACCTTTAAAAATATTAGACAGCAAGATCTCCCAAGCTGCCTAGAGACACATTAGAACAGAGCCCATCTCAAATACATTTTGGCATCCTCTGAGCTGTTAGAACGGGCACAAGTGACAACTTCACTTCATGCTCATTCTTGTACAAAAATGCAACTTAAGCAGCTGCAGCTACTAAAATATTAAAGTAAGCAAGCAAAATAGAGCACTGTATGTAATTTGGGAGACAGATACAATGCTACCAGCCATGTTAGGTATAAATACTTCAGGAAAAGGAGGGGAATTAGACTATCCTGGCATCACATGAAATCCACAAAGTCACTGCATAGAATAGCTGTAGCAGAGAGAAGCCATCATCACCTAATGAGAATTTAAAAGAGTGCTTTTCATGACTTGGGAAGGGAACAGCTTTCACAATCCTCATTATAAATGCATACTCAAAGAGACTCAAAAGCCCAGAAGTATCTTCCCAATCAGGCAGCTACTTGGGGCAATACTCAGAACCCACCGTGACCTCTGAGTAGGAGTCTGCAGAAATGCAAGACCCTCAGCTCTATCTCCACTTCTAAAGATATAATGAAGTCTGTGGCATAATATGAACTCCTTTTGATTCAGTCATCCCAAGCGTGAATCAGATAAGCAGATTTATCCCCTGCAGCCTTTCTCCTCTAACTCACGGTCTAAATAGGTACAGAGATTAATAATTTCCACATATATTTGCTGTTTTCATCTGAAAGCAAAAATATAGGTTTCACATATTAACATTCCAGTTTCACCAAGGACGATATTAAACAGTTTTAATGTTTTGATTTTTTATTTTACTTTTAAATCAAACAGTGAGAAACTAAACAAAACAGACATGCAAGTAGTTTTCCATAAGCCTAGAAAATTTGAACAATTTTTCAAAGAAACCAGCCTTTTAAGAACAGTTAACAACATATGGCTTGATATCCTATCCTTCAAAGACCAAACTGTTTTGGAATTCCCACTAACAAAATTTAAAAATGGACACACTCTCTCCTCTCCCAGTCTTCTTTTACCATAACGAAGCAACCTTAGGCAGACAAGACAAAGTCCTAAATCTAGAAGCTAGCAAATCACATTCTTGTAGTAGCTTGGTTAGCACGTGATAAGCAGATATAGCCCAAATATTTTTAAAAATATACAAAGCTGTCAAACTTTGTAGGAGAGCTTGCTTCCTAAAATGGATTTAACTATCTTATAAAATGGACAGCATTGTTCTTCCTAAACTGATAGCTTCCCTGGAGGACTTAAGTGTCACATCCCAATCACTGGGCTGCCCTTTGAACAAACTGAAACAGATGCATCAAGCCTACTCCGTTCATTTCATTCATTCCTTTCCACCTACATTAAATTGTTTTGACAAGCCAGGACAAACAGCAAGGCTTCCCAGCACGTGACCCATGGTTCTGCAGTGCCAGGGGCCTGAAAGGAGACAAGCAGCAAATGAAACGATTGTTCTGCTCAGAGCTATTCAGTAAGCTTTTTCTTGCCTGTTTCCATTTATCCGGGTCCTTCCTATCTGATTTCTTTCAGTCAGGAAAGAGCTATCAGAGGTGTTTACATTTTTCAATGTAAAACAGGGATCTTGGTCAGTCATGGTAAACCAGATACAGGCTTATCCTTTCACTAAAGCCCTTAATGTACAGGGGCATGAATTACATGCAGCATTGTTACTACCCTCCTTCTACCCCTGTACCTACATGCCTTATATAAATGAAAAACAAACCAACCCAAAACCAAAACAACTCCCCCCCACCCCCAAGATTAGCTATTGTACGAAGCCACAAAAAACAAAGCTCATCAGCAAAAAATGCCTATATTCCTCCTCTGGTAATTTGTTTTAGCCAAGGCTTAATATCTACTCGGCATCCTTAATGAGGAAAGAAAATACATTTCTGGCACCTAAATTAATCTTAAATCTCAACTAGGTTACTCACATAGTACTTGAGTCTACTGAGTTATTTCTCGTATGTTTTCCTTTCTAACTTTCCACACTCCTTCCGAGTTCTGTCCTGTTAACATCATGACAAGAAATCACACATCTGCAAAACGCATCACTCTACCCCCTAAGTGGTTGCAGAGCTCAGCTCAGACGCTGGAGGCAGCAGGAGAGGCTCCTCAGCAAGGCACTGTACTCAGCTCGGATCATTTGAGCCTGCTCTTCATCCAGGCCAAGCTCAAGCAAGGGTCTCACCTCCGCTGTCCGTTTTTACTGAATGACACCAAATGGCCTGTGCTGAAGTCTAGGACAATCCAGCTGGCATTAAACAGACACAGTTATGCAAAAGTGACACGGTGCACTTCACCCTCAAACACATGCTACGGTATACCAAGCAGGCGGGTAACAAGAGAAATACGCTACATGGAAGGAACTACATCTGCCAACTCCTGCTACACATCCTCCAAGGTGATTTTCACTTTCTTAACATGGAGCACAACTTACATAGCCAAAGTGCCAGGGAACCTTCATGCATAACAGAACAACTTTCCATGACGTCCCTCTACAAATAAGTAGACTCACAAGCGATATAGGTCAGCTTTAAATTGTTTGGGGTTTGTTTTTTTTTTAAAAAAAGCTCAGTGAGTGAGGTCATACACAATTTAGGGCTGCTCCCTCTTCCACAGTATTGGGAAGATAAGCAGTAAAGAGGAAACAGAAAGACTGGACACTTCACGTAGTACAGACAGGTTTGCCTAGCTTTCTGCATATCCTGCCACTAGATCCAGAAATTATACATAGCTATGTTGCAGGGACAATTAGTGGGTTGTTGTTTTGGTGGGGGTTAACTAGACTACAGCAACAGTATACAGCTTTTATCCGAAGAGATGCACTGGAAAAATTAGTAGCAATGAAATGTCTTCAAGGGATGTGATCTGTAAATGTACAGCCATGGGAGATTTCAAAGTGCTGTTGAATTATAGATAATCAGAATCACAACCAAGGTAAATTATCTATCTGCGCTGAGGTTACACCAAGCAGCATTTCATCAAGTGCCCCAAATGTCTGAAAATTTGAGTGAAGACACTGCAGCTCCCAGCCTATTATTTGGAGGAAGAAGCAGCATACAGAACAGACAAATGTTCTTCTGTGTGCATTTCTGCAGCATATGAGAAAGGCTTTGCAAGCCTCTAAGCAAGGTTAATGAGGGGTCATCGGAGGAGAAGCTAGCAAGACTGCGCTCTGATATTCGGCACTGTTAATGGAACTGAGGCTTTGTGGGCTGCAGTGTTCTCATCCTGAAAAAATCTAGCAGTTAAGAGGAAAAAAAGAGTACAGTAACCATTGAGCTAGATTAACAAAATATCAACAAAGAGTCCACTGAGCTTAAAAATCATCCAGCATTATACAGTTGGTACCTAGAAATGGAAGAGTCAGTGCAGAACAACTGCATCTACTTTTCTGTGTCAACACAAACTTAATATTTTCCAGTGTTACAGACTAGGTAGAGAGAAAAAAAGGGAGGTCAAGAGACTGTTAAAAATGCATCCCTGTAGAGCAATAGACAAAAAAATTGATCAAGGATCTGCACAGATCCATCCCCCACTATAATTTCTACAAACCAGTGAACACAAAAAAACCTGATTAAATAGAGCTGAACAGCTGCTGTTCCAAAAGTACCTATCCAGCTAAAAAACTCCAGCTCCCTCAGCCACTCCTCGTAAGGCTTGTGCTCTGGATTCATCACCAGCTTTGTTGCTCTACATCTGACATACCCCAGCACCTAAATGTTCTACTTTTAGTAAGAGGCATTCTCCTCCTTATCTTAGTTGGAAGATGGAAGACAAGGCTTCTGACAAGTAGCAAAATGCAACACAAGGTCAAGTGAATGCTTACATAGTGAAGGTACAATTTCACATTGCTCCTTGACAAGTCTCCACAAGAAGAATCAATTTTATATAAACTACAGACAATCTTCATGTAGTATGCAAATAACCTTAAGAAAGATAACACTGAAGTATAAAATACATATCTAACACAATGGAAAAGAATACACTTGAAACAGTTACATGTTTTAAGGTTCCTGAATTAGGGTAAATATTTGGGGTAGGTTTTCTGTTTCACAGGTATTGAAAATGCTTTAAAGTTACAGCAAAGCACACAAGAAGTAAACCTAAGTGAAACATTGAGGGATTATTCCCATTACTTTTCAGTTTTCTGGTGAAAAGCATCTACCTTCAAAGTTTTTCACTTACTGGTTATGTAGAGGGCTAAGGAAAATTAGTAATTGATTTGATCATTTTCTTCTGTGTTTTCATTTCTGGCATTTCAATGCACAACAACAGTAGCATAATAGAAAATTCATTAGAAGATGAAGCCAATTTATTAAAAACATAAAAAATACAAGTGTTTCTTATCCTTTCTCTAACAACTGCTACAGTGAAGTGATACAGCAAACATACATAACTTTATTTATGCTGCTCAAGTGTTAGAAATAAAGAAACAAATTATACATAACTTGACAGATAACTGATGGTGGGAGGAAGGAAAGGAGGGAAATTAAACCCTAAACGAACAAAGAGAAGGAAGACAGAAGTCTTTATCAGCCACCATTTAGTCTGAGTAAGTCAATGATACATATCCTGAAAGAACTATTACTTGAGTAAGCTTAAGCAAAGCAGAAATACATCTTTGTCTTAACACTGAAGGAGAAGTATCTGCAACTACAGCCCATGTATGTGACCAAAAGATTCCAGCACCACTCCCCATTTTATCCTGTGATTGTTTCAGTTTGATGAGCTGTGACTCATCACCATAGGGGAAAGGGGCAGAACACCACCAAGAATTCTATTCGTCTGATGTGGTTCACTTTCCTGCATCTACGTTTGCAGTAGCACCTGTGCCAATAGTAGTAGTAGCAGCATCTAAGACACCTGGTGGCAGCAATGTCACAGACTTTAACCTACGGTTAAAGAGACATCATCCTCAGTGAGAGTCTCCTGATAACAGAAGGGCATCACAACTGAAGTCTGTGCTTGCTTGCACCAAGTTCTGGCATCATTAAACACAATGGACCTATAATTAGTCATAACTATACCAGGTCTTTAGCTAGAAAATACAAAAGTGGCAAAATCCTCAAATTTCCAGCATTCCATAATTCACAAGAACATTCAGAACAAGTCTCCTGTTAATATTGTTATTCCTGCCGTTCAGGAAGCAAGCAGTTAGGAATAACTAGAACATGCAAAAAACAAAGATGCTTTAAAATAAAAGCTGGGAACACTGATCAGAGATGAGCTCACTAACTTGGTGAGATATCAAGCCGTTCTGCCTCACATCCTTATACTGAACAAATAGCAAAAGTGGGATCAGAAGCATAAGGAGCATGCAAACACAATGTCCAGCATGAATACAGCAGCAGAAAAACACTGTAACAGTAGATGAGCATGTTTCTTCTTTATATAAGGTCACAAGAAGTCTTAAAAGTAGAGTCCCAATAACCAAGTTTACCTTTTGTTACAGTAGCAGTGTGGGAATATTTATTTCAGCAATGGCAGGAGTGACCACATTGATGGATACTGCACTTGGATACCATGGGCAATACTAGACAGAAGGCTCGTGCCCAGTGCTCACCAGAGACAGACAGGTGCAAGCACAGGCTTTAGGGATTGGAGTAGCCACTCCCTCTTTAAAAGATAACAACAGACTAGAACCCGTACAGCTTCAAAAAGAAGACAGAAGTCTGGCTTATCCCCAAGCTTCCAAAAAATTCTGCCAGATTTTTGGGTTAGTACTATTAATGTGATGTACTTGGCAACCTGCAGCAGAACTGTACCACCTCTAAGTCTCTACCAGCTGCTTGCTTTCCAGAGGTGTGTTATGTGTGAATAAACACATTAAAACACATCTGTACTACTCCTCTCCCCACTCTCTCACATCAGCAGCAACATTCATAGGCAAAGCAAAGAGGCCAAATTGAAAATCTGAACCACATGCCACTTCCAAAGAAAACAATGACTAAGACTAATCAGTACATTGTCTAATCCCATGATTTCCTTTGGGAAACCTGCACTTTTCAGAATACAGACATGAAAATGACATAGCAGCTTCAGAGTAAATTAAGTACCATACTCATACTTGACCAAATCAATCACATATTTTCCTTTGCTTTCCACAAAATCAGCAAGCAAAAAAATTTAAACAGTAAATATGAAACCTAAAGCTTAAACATGACCTCCTCTGGAATCTTTCAGGTCCTCAGGAATCTGGACTAAGAATGGAAAGCAACTGTTTAGGCTTCAGTCATTTCTATTCTAGGGTTGCTCTAGGCAGCATTTGTGTTTCCTTACGTAGAACTGTAGGGGAAAAAAAAATGGCTAAAAGTTTTATTCATCCTGAATTTATCCATCCTGAAAGGCTGAACATAAGGGACAGTAATCAAAATACTGGGCTACACAAAAATAATCTGTAGTAGAACAGAGAGCTCATCTATTTATTTTCACTTTAAAATTGTTATTTGATCCATGGAAGATAAATGGGTAAGTGTGCTTTCTGATAGCAGTTCTCAGTAAGTCTTCTGTTTATTACATACAGCTTATTAGAGAATTGAAGTGTTGGCTGAACTGAATTCTTGATGAGCTATTAACCAGCTGGACCATCTTGTCACTTGGCTCAGATGCCTCATTAAAAGTTTTGAGGCTCACGTCAGTTTTCATTTTGCACTGAATTGATTGTTTTGTCAGTGAGAGGGAAGGTACATCCCATCCAATCACCTCAGTTTAATTCTACTTTGAAAACCCAGTTCTCCACTCAGGTGAAAATACTTCAGGAAAAAAGCCTTCGCCACAATCCATTCTGGTTACCTCACAAATTTATTAACTCAGTGCATCAAAAATGCAATTGCAGCTCTTTTGCTTTATGTATTTCTGTATGATTCAGAATCCTTCCATGAGCATGTAGATGTCTAGAACATTAGACACGTAACTGATTCTGACAAAGGCAAATCAACCCAGAAAATCAAAAACAGATTACAATTCCTCATCCCATACACTTCACCAAGCTAATGGCAAATGCAAAGAGTTAGTTATATACACTTTTCAGCATGTTGAAAAGTTGCATCAATATGCTGGTTGGAAAACATGCAAAGATTCACTAATAATATTCACAGTAGGGGTACACAAGAACTAAGAGTGTTCCTGTGCCTCTGACTAGCTCCCTTGCAAAAATCTCAGCATAAAGCCTAGAGACAAGTATCAGATCAGCAGTTCCTGCTTCCTGCGCTCCTCCAGTTGTAAAATAAACTCACATCAACCTACAGTTCACATTGGCTTCAACATTGTATATACACTGTGTATGCAGCCCAATTACACTATAGGAGTTTCTCTTCCCAGCTTCCTTTCTTTTTCAGCAAACACATCCAAAAAAAGTACTTCATTTAATTTACAAAACTGTGGATTACTATCAGTTATGACAGGATGACATATGAAGTGTAGGCCAAGTACTGGCAGCCAACAGAAAATCCGTACAATAATCAGTAGAGAACTACATGCCAGACTTGTCTCATTCAGGGATAGATCTCTCATTCAGAGATCCTTCAGGGATCCATCAAATAAAACTCAAATAATTGCCAGGTGTTCTGCATGTTCTTGCAAGATACAAGAAATCGTGAAAGGATCTCACGTAGGGAAAGACTTTTAAAGAGATCCAGAAACAATGAGTTTTATGGGGTGCCTAAAATTTGTATTCTAGATGTGGATTTGGGAATACCTTCCATAAATACCGGTATTAGTACCAGCATTTCACAAACATGGAAGTCCTAAAACTCATCAGAGGAGCACTTTTTCAGTTTATTAAGCATCACTGCATTACTAGTGTAATTTTCCTGTGATCTACCAGAATGCCCATCTTCATCTTGGGGTTCTCATAAAGGGAAGCAGTAATAACTCTGCCATGCTTACCCAAAAGGTTGACTTATGAAATCAGTTTCTTGCATCACTTGCATGTTTACTATAGACTTTCACAATAATACCATATACAACACAGACACTTATTCCACCAACACACTGTGTACATCTTGCGTGGCAAACACCATACACAATCTAAATCTAAACAGTTGCTCACGAAGTCAGAAATATTTCAGACTATCAAATGAACCACTAATAAGTAAACTTTAAAATATGCATATTATCTCTTTCACAGAGCAAGAAAATTGAGTTTAGTTGAGTCAGGAAAAAGAAAGCACTCAAATTTTTACAGTGGGTAAGTGGTAGAATAAACAACTAAGGAAACTTGCATGATGAAACACACTCTGCATCCAGAAGCTTGACTGGCTTTGCAGTTCAATCCTGAATAATTTAAAAATTTATTAAAATGTAAGAGAAAACAAAGTGTAATTGACATGCAGATGGAGGGATCAGTCAGCTCCTATTACCTAAAGCAACACATGACACAAGACATAAAAACAGCAAGGGTTTTGCTGTACAGTAAATCAAAGTAATAACATGCACACCTTGGGCACAGAAGTACTATTTTTACAGAGGATGAAAGGGAAAAAAAACCAAAACCACACAAACCCTTTAAGTGTTGGATTGATCTGCAGAAAAAGCCTTTGACAACTAAAATTCAGTGCTGTAAAACAGGTAAGATGAAAGTATCAGGAGAGTAATCTCCAAAGGGAAACAAAGCAGACCGATAGGGAAAAGCACTAGAGGAAGTTTAAGATGAACATTTAGGACTTTTTATTTTCCTTAGAATTTGGGGACTACAGATGTAGTACTTCCATTAGCAAGACTATCCTGTATTAATCCAAGGGTTTTTTCCAAAGAATACTACTGCGAATATCCTGCACTGCCAGACCAACCATGATCTAGAAGACCTCGAATACTCAACACAACCTATCTGTGAATCAGCTATTCAAACTGCTACAGCTTATCCAAAAAGTCTGTTTCTCGTTACATTGTGCTTTAGTCACATACTGTCTGTCCTTGGTCTGGTGCCACTTCATTTCAATTGTTTGAACAGGAACACTGAAGGAATTTTTTGAAGACAAACTATAATGCCTGAGCTTGTCATGGTCCAAGAGGCCTGCCTTAAATGGGTCATCACAACCTGTAAACAGGCTTCTTTGTTTTCAATTTACCTCCTACTTTGTTCCACTGAAGAATTCTACATGCAGTTCAAAATTCAGTTTAGTTGTGAACTGAAGTGCCTTGTTAAAAAAAAAAAAGTTAAAAAATTCAAATAAGGTTCCCATACAGTTAAATATCTGATAGTCTATGCATCATATACCAAAACTATTAATTATTGATCATGTTTAACATTGAAAAAGTTCCCTAGCCAAAAAGGTATCTGAAAACCTTTTTAGCACCATGGCTCTATCTGAAACACACTCTTACTGTAGTATGAACATACAAAAAGCCATGAAAGTTGGAATTCAATTGAAAGCAGTTCGTCAGAAAAGCTGCACAAGCATTCTGGTACTGCATCCCTTGCTTCACCGGCAAGAACTACATTTCTGTGGGGATAAGGGTGGGTAGGTAGATTTGAGACATTCTGTATTTCTGTTTAATTTAAATTCCTTTCCCTACCACATAACCTCAAACAACATCCCAGCAAAACTATTTTAAATTAAGCTAAAGACCGTATCATAAAGATAACTGACACTCGGATCTGGTTTTAGTCTGAAATCCACTAAATAGTACTTTAACAAGTACAAATGCTTACTCTTGCTAGAAAGAGTCAGTAAAGAATTATCTTTCCCCAGTCTTGAGATACCCAAGGCTACACACAACCCCTTTTTCATAGGCAGAGACAAGACACAGGTCTCTGAACAGGTGTCTAACAGAGCAGCCATATTCATTTCCAGAATAAGAGCTTTCTGTCCAACTACAAGGCAAGAGGATGTGAGTAGAGGCAGGACAAGTCCATATAAGCAGCACTCTGGAAGCCCCTGAGAACTGGTTGTTTTGGAGTTCTGTTACTACTACAATATTTTTTTCAATTAACTCAGAAACAATCCTAGTGCCAAGATAAACTTTCCAATCAAAATTCTAAATGCTTGAATGCTTAGTATCTAGAGATAATGAGAACCCCAGCAATTCCTTTTGAAGAGTTTAAGGTATCTTTGCAATTTTTTGCTCCTCAAGACCCTATCACTACAATATAAAATAATTTTTCCACAGAATGGCTATGATTCAAACATAGACTTCATACTTTCGAGGGACCACTGTGTGAAATAATCGCTTGATTTATGAATCCTCTTCTCCTAGGGGATCAAAAGGTGGAAGTGTCATTAAGTAGTTTTAAAATCCTCAAAACATAAAAAAATTTCTAAGACAGTTTTCTTGTTATTACCACAGGTGTTTGTGTTTAGATCTTCAAATTTCTTAGTTTGGGCCACAAAACTGAATTATTTCAGAGGAGAAAAGAGGGTAGATGAGGACTTTAATGCTTGTTCTCTAATAGTTTACTAAAAATGAGGGCCAAGTATAAGTACCTGCTGTTGCAACACCTCAGAAATATTAAAAATAGACTTCAGTAACCAGTAATAACATTACAGTACAGAGTAACAAGTGTTAAAACTCAAAATTTATAATTAACCACATCAGCATCGATACTTAACAGCGTACAATTGCGACATATGGACGAGACCAACAGACCATCCAACAGCAGGAGCTGGACAGATGAATCACACTCTCAGAGTTACAACATTATCTTCAAAGCTGTTAGCAGGCTGAAAAATTTATGAACAGGCATCTTCAGAATGAGTTGCAACATATCTGTCCATCAGAAGCAGACATTCCCCTCTGTGATTTCACTTTGCAAGTAATAAAATCCAGACTGCACTGCAAACAAAGAACTGCAGTTCCCCCGCCCCCCGCTTGCTCTTGCCCTGAGCACTCCGGCTACAGAGGCTGAGAGGTTTTTGATGCTATTTTAATCTCTCCTATGCTTCCAACACATGTTGGATCTCACAAATCTTTCTTGTAATTTCCTATTTCAAAGCACATTCTCTCAGAGAGACCTGGTCCATACTTAGTCACCTTCTGCTGAAGGTTCCCACAACCAATTGGTTTGGGTCTGGAACTGCAGAGCAAATTAATGCTCAATGCAAACCAAACTTGGGATAGCTTGAGCACATTCAACATACTAAACTGCTGACTCAGTCCAAATGACTCCATTTCAGAATTAGTCACACACAGAAGTATGTGAGGTGGAAACTGAAATTTGTGCCACTATGAACTCTTCTTATCTCAACTGACTTCAGTATGCTTGTGTCTAAATAAGGACTTCACAAACCTGGCAGCTATCAGATTTGTAGAAATGGGACATTTTTCCAAGACAGGCAGTGGAATGGGATGGTATTGTAAGAACATGGTGAAATCTTCAGAACATAGAAGAGATTATAGCTACACACCAGAATTATCAAAATTATACCCAAAACTTCATTTTTAAAAATGAAGGTAATATTGTTCAGGCAATTCAAGGGATAACTGCCTTTTCCTGTAATGCACTTCTGCTACTTCTTCCTTTCAAAGCATTTTCAAGTTTCCACTTCCCAGGAAAGGCAAACGACATTAGACACAGCACAGACCTGGCTCTGAGCTTATTAAAAAGGAATTCCCATACAATGTTTTAGACACTAAACACTAAAACAAAACTAAAAGTAGTCAAGTACTACTCTGATTATAGCTATGTTTAGATTGTTTATAGATTTTTTTGCAGTTGTTTCATTTATAAACATTTCTTTGGACTTTTATTTTTCCCCTTCTTCTGTAAAATCATGACTGCTATCATGCTATCAGAAAAAAGAAAAAAAAAAAAACACACCACAAACATTTCTGTAACTCAGCCATCTGTGTAACAACAGTGTTTGCTGGTAGCCCTATTTGATGTAAGCCCTGACCATCAAGAGTCCAGTTTAATATGAAAAATCCAAAGATTATTTAAAAGAACAAACTGTAAATATACAAACTTCTGTATTTTAGAATACATTAGGCAAAAAAAGGATACAAGATAATTGCCAAATCTGGTAAAAAGCAAAGTTACATATTCTATCATTTTTCCCTCAAGGCTCATGGGAAACCAGACAGATTTTGACAAAGGCATTTGCTTTTAAAATAATAAAAAATTAACCTTTCAAGATCTGAATTTAATACAGCTAAAGCCATGAGTAGTATATTTTCACAGATGCTTCCATCAGACTAATTACAACACATCGGTACCAATGTATCGGTACTTCTGTGTATCTGACCACTGGGGTGAATAGCTGTGAAGTCTGCTGCTTGTGCAAATAGAGAGGCTGCTGTTCCACAAAAACCTTTCTACTTGAGAACTTCAATTCCTATTTCTCCAGAGAAAGTTACATCATGATAAAGCAAGCCATTTCTGAGGATATTAAAATTTGCTTACTTAAACAGTTGCAACACGAACGAGTGAACTGAATTACATTGTACAGCTTTCTACCCTGTATTTCCCATCCCAAGCGTTTGAGTGGCATGTGCTGTACAAAAAGTAATTATATATTTGTAAAACAAAGTCAACACAAATTGAGTAAGTTCAACAAACTGCTTCATATGGCATCATATGGATGCTGACAGACTATTCACAGGCTAAAACATGGATCAAGTCTTTAGAGTTTAAGAAAAGATAGTTTCCAAGTAAAACTAATCCAGAAAATGTCACTTATTTTGAAGCTTTTTTATCTGGAAACTCTTAGAAATACTTCTTCAGCATAAAGACAAAACACCTATCTCAACACTGCTTTTATGTCCCTGCTTCACAGCTCTGAAGTGCAAAAAGTTAAAGATACCAATGGATACAATAAAGCAAGCATTTTACTCTGAAGCATCTGTAACATCTTGGCTAAAGTTTCTCAACTAATTAAGATCAAGACAGACACTTGGACTGAAAATTTGCAGCCCAGGTGGTTAAGGCACACACCAGTTGGGCAAGTGAAAACAGGATCATATGACAGCAATCAAATTTAAGTGGTACTAGCTAATTACATGTATTAGTCCCACGTGTCCCAATAAAGAATTTAAAAGTAGATGACCACTATGTAAATACAGAGCTTTACCAACACATTTCTTCCAAAGACAGCTTGTAAAACTACAGGCCATTAGAGAGCCAAACTCCAGGAAAGCTACATACTTATGCTATAGAGCTGACCTTTCAGTCTGCCTCATTCACTGTGCAGTCCAAAAAGTGCAGTAACTGAGCTCAGTCCACAGCTTCCTCACCCTGGCTGAGGGACCTGTGCTTACACTGTTAACAGGAGAAAAAACCCGAATGACATCCATGTCCAGTGCCTGCACCACCTGCACTGGACTAACTCTGAGTATTACAGTATATACAACTGATTGCTCAGTTATAGGCCCTCAGACACAGACTCTTCATTACACTGCAGGCCAGGCTAAAACCAAAAGGTTTCATGACAGACAGAATTATTTCCAGACTACTTCCACTGACAGACGATGATATAGCTCATGTGAAAAGAGATATTCTTCCTTAGACTAAGGTCAGTAGTTCTAGGGAAAAAATCAAGCCCAGAAAGAACATGAAAGACAAATATGCTAATTTTCATACTTTCAGAAGTAGTAAAGTAAGTATCAACTGGCACATTATGCCAACTAATGGGTGGTAATGAAAAGAAATTCAGTTATACAGAGCTTATCAATAATTTTAACCAACACTGTAGGCACTGTCAGCAAGTCTCAGACTGAACATTCAAATACTAAATTGTCATGGTTGGATTTTTGACAGCAAGACACAGAGAGGCTGCAAAAGTAAGTGAAATGTCTCTTCATATCACCTCACCCCAGGAAGTCCCCAAAACACCTTTTCTTTTGCAACTTCACCTCACTGCACACAACGCTTGGATTTCTAGTTACTCAGCATGAGAGCACTCTCCTCTAATGCTTTTAGAACTGAGTTACTGAAAAGAGCTAACAGCAACTATTGCTTCATTTGCAGATCCTTTTCTGACTAAAACCAGAAAACTATTGACGCGCTAAGTTTGCCTTTTCTAAAGCACAACACTCCAAACACAACATGTGAAGCTCTGTGCTCTGAACCATCACCTACTAACTTCGAAAGGTGTTTTCTACCCAAAGCTCCACAGGCACACTATCCAAATCGTATCCACAAGTGATCCAGAGGGTTGACTTCTTCTAAGAAGACACGAGGAAAGAGCAGACACTAGACAACACACAGCGTCCTCCTTGACCCTCAGAATCAAAGAAAACCACACCTGACATCCACAACCTATAAGACATAATAACCTAATGTTGTCCCAAAACAGTAATAACTGTGGAAAGTGCGTGCAGTGCCTCTCAAGTCTACTGGGAAGCCTTCTTCTGTCCCTAATTTTACACTGCATCCCTATCTTCACGGAAACTAGCATACTTGTTATGGAATAATCAGCTGGTTCCTTATAGTTAACTTCTACAATATCATTAGTGCTAATCAGACATTGAATTAGAAACAAAGTTAGAAAACAGATGAAACCAAGATTTCTCATCCAACCAAACTTTTTTTTTCCATAGATTCTACAGTGGCAATCACTAGCAACACAGAAGAAAACAAAAATTATGACAAGGATTTTAAGAGAAACAGGATTTTTTTTTAAATTCTCAAAAACAAACAAAAAACCCCACCAACACTGAAGTGTTATTGTTTGGAGTCTCCCAAGTTATACCATCACCAGCCATGGTCCTATTACATACCCTGGGTTAATGTGGGGCATGTGGTTGGATACGATCAGCCCCTGCACTTGCACCATTCAGGAACAAGTAAAAGATCAAACTGCAATAGCCACAGATGCCTACAATGAAGTTAAACTAAACTGATAAAAAGGGAAATTAATTCAGCTCCGTTTCCCCAGTGAGACAGTCAATGCCTCTTATCTTTGATGAATGTGTCCCAAGATGCGCCAAAGTGCATAGCACCACGACCCATGATCTCTGCTTGACAGAAGTCATCATTCAAGGCTCAAGATATTTTGCTATCCCAGTATGCCTAACAGACTGTTCAAACCCCACAAAACACAGCTAGGCCCACTGCTATACTTGCTGTTTTCAAGAGCACACACTCATGACTCCCAGATCCTCTAACTGTAAACTTGACACTATACTAGAAAATGACCACTCACATGAGGTTCCAGATGAAAGACTTCCTAGCCCATTGTCACCAAGCAAGAGATCGCATGCCAATATATAGCTGAAAAAACACCAACATTTATCAGAGCATGACTTATCCCAGGCAAGTTACTTCACAGAAAATCAGAACACAGGGAAAAACTGAAGTCCATCATGATTCTGAAGAAAAGTTCCACAATTTTTAAAAAGTGTGTGACTATGTATCTATCTCTCTCTCCATAAACACCAGCAATATGTCAAAGGAAAGCATGCTATCTGTTCCTGGCATCTAGACCAACTGCATGGATTAAAACACAAGAGGAGCTTTCCATAGAAGAAGGCATGCACTTCAAATGCCACAAAATCCTCATTAGAAGACCCCAGGACAGCTTCAGCCTAACTCCCACTAGACTCCCCAAACCTGTAGAGCTGCAATCACCTGTTTTACAGCAGCTGCATGGGCTTCTATTGCAGAAACACTGCATTAGTGAATTCTACAAGCTGGAAGAAAACCATTTCTGAAGTACAATGTACTGGGAAGCAAAAGTGAGATCTATGCAACTCAACCAGACAATGTTTTGGCAGTTTCTTTTAGGTTCTTTGGTGGGTTATTTCAAGGGGTTATTTTTTGAGGGCCTGCAGAGACTAGGAGCTACCACTGTGGTCAGTTGCATTTATTATTCTATTGTCTAAAAGCATTAACCATAGACATGAAAAATGTCTTAGCTACCCCTTTGAACAAGAAAGTTTTTCAGAGCAACAGACATAATTCCTCTCAAGGTTTGAGAAACAGGTGATTTCACTAAATCACGGTCAATTTCTCTATTTGTTTATGGGTTTTAGCAGTCTGTATTCACTGCAAATTTTTATTTCTATCTCAGTTTCAGTCCTATACACTGCAGTCTTCATTAGTCAAGAACTACGATCTTGCTTTACAATAGTTTTCTGCAGAGAAGCTATTTTAAGTTAATGACCATGCCCATTCTCCCATTAAAGTGTTTTTTCAGTCATGGACTTAGCACTGAATGCTTTTTTATGGCACTTTGTTTCACATTATGCTCAGCAGCCCATGCAGCACATTACATTTTGTAACCAAATAGCCAATGGCCATTGGCAGACTTCCCCACCCCTTCCTTTCTCAGTATTATTGGAATAAATAGGCTTATTTGCACAAAAACCCCTCTGCAAACTGTAAAATCAAGTTAACCCCCTTAATTATCAGTGTCAAGTAGATTTATTACAATTCTCATTACACTCAATTCAATGTTAGCCAGAATCACACAGGTATCTCAAGATTTTTTGCTAGAAATACACACTGAAACACAGACTAAGGATTATCAACTGGCCAAAAGACCAGAGGGCAACAGTCTGGATAAATGTTCTTACCTAAGAAAACTACAAAAGGAAAGGAGACTTAGAATTCAGAGCAAACCTTTAGCTACTTTAGGAACTGCAGCAGTAGAATGGAGGATCAGTGGATGAAACATTACCATCAGTATAAGACAGCTTCTGTAATACTCTAGAAAAAAAAATTGTAACTTCACCTGAAAAAAGTATTTTGCATTTAAATGGTTCAGCTTCATTCTTTCTTCTTTAATTGAGTCTTGGACTATTTCTAACAGTTTCACAGGACAGCTTTATTTCAAGTTAGAGTAATGCTCATGACCCTCTAAACTAACGACTTGGTTACCAATTTGTGATCCCAGTGACTCCTGACAAACTCACAGCTGTTGGAACGAGTATTTATACATTAAACAACTGATGTATTTCCATCTGGTCTTCATGACAAGAGGATGACTATATAAAATGGCAAATCACTACTGCTTCCAAACAAAACTTAGGGAAGAGGAAAGGGAAACTGCTGAGTTGGACTGCCCTTGACCCATGACAAACAGACAACTCAGCTGTCACTTATGTTTTGGTCATCCGAGTAGCTGCAGAAAGTGTATCTGAAATGAGACACCCTATTCAGCTGAAGCTCAATCTAGTCCATGGATTTTTTTCCCTTCCTGGAAAGAAATTTGGCTTGAGAAGGGGGAAGGGAGAAGGCAAGACTATAAGGCAAATTCCCAAGAGAACAGTAAGCACATTTCCATGGATGAGATTGACTTACCAGCTGGAAAATCTAAGTTTGGAAGAGGGAGCTCCAGGAGTCAAATCTTAGATGCAGATTTTAAACATACTCATTCTTCTTTTACGTGGGGTAGCTGAACAGAGATACAAAATCTGCTTCATTCCAGAATGCACGAGGGGGCAGGGGGAGAAAACATAAAAAAAATCCTTGTTTTACCAGATGACTTATACAGGGACCACAGGAGGATTCAGGAAGGCCAAGGTTAGAAAATAAAGCAAAAAAATGACATTGGCAATGACTGATACACTGTTTTGTTGGAAGGGGGAGGAATGAGAATATTTCCTGAACAGGTAAGAAGCAAGAACAATTACCATTCCCACACAGGAACAAGAGAAACAAAAGATACCATTTCCCTGAATATTACTGGCAAAGAAGATAAGGACAGAAGTCAAAGGGAAAGTGGAAAATAGTCCTCTACATCATCAACTAACTCATTCTTTCCATTCTAAATTCCAATGCCAACATCCTCATATTTCATACTCCTCTTAAGTGACAAATTAAACTTAAAACATAACTATGCTCACAGCCTGCTGCTTTTTAACTGCAGTCATCCACACCAACTTAGTTAACATGCTTATCAGTTGCGTCATTACCTGGCAGTTATCAGTTCTTTATTTAAAGTAGCTGCACTCCTTCAAATTTTACACGTTTACCCAAACTATGTGGTTTGTTGCAAAAAGTTATCAAGACCAGAAGTTGAGCAACGTGCTGTTTTGGACATGCTACAACAGTACAATCGCACAACACAAGCATACTTCAGAAATTCACTATTATCTTGTAAGCTGCCACATTAGAAGCTACAACTGTTTTCTGACAGAGGTCAAACCACTGTAGAACTGCAGCGAAGCAAACCTTCAGTTGAACAACTCCAAACACAAACCAGCAACCTGCAGTAATAGTAAATAACAGAGGCTACCACAGAAAGAATTTTGGGAATTATTTTGCTGATGTTGAAAGTACAGCCAGCTGCTTTAGCCCAGCTGATCCTGGCTTACTTGCTTTGGTTAACCCAACCTAATCTAAAGCTACTTAAGCTTTCTTCACAAAACTGAACCATTTCTCTGCTTCACCGTTTGACATAATCACTGTTTGAACTACTGTTAGTTGTCCTACATGAAAAAAGGATTTTCGAGTTCCTGTAGATTCTTCCAAACCACTTTATCCCCCATTTCCAATTCAAACCCCTATGACTCATATGACTCATTGAAGGATTCCTTCACCCAGAAGCCAAGGAATAATGGGATTTTACATATAGGTTTATCAAGCAGAAGCCATTTATAGCTTGGGTACATTGGGAGTTCTCACAAAATCTCTACATTTGGAGCAGCAAGAGACTACTAAGTTTTTCTCACTCTTGTTCAACTCCACACTTTAAACCAATTCAAGTATGTATCTGAGAAAATTGACCCAGAAAACCTTCTGGAACAGTCAGTCATCTACCCATTAACTAGGCTGCAGATACTGGTTTGGGAGAGATGTCTCTCCAGTTACAAAAAATTCTTTCAAACACTTAAATTATGGCCACAAAGTTTTACAAACACAAAATGTGCAGATTCATAATCTATTACAAAATACTAAAAAGCCACAACAAATAGCAACAAAATGCTCAACATTACTGACTGCTGTCCTTACACAGCTCAAAGTCTGAATACATCCATAAAATGATTTTACATGTTCATGAAAGTTACACAAATATTTCATCTGTAAATCTGTAAAGAAAACACAAACTGATGTATGTCCACAGTAGATAGATTATTCAAGAAAACATTAGTAATCTAAGACTACAAAGGGAGGTATTTTGGCAAAAAGCAGGCAAGAAATCTACCAACTTTAGTACAAGTATTATATTAATGATACTTTCATGAACTAGACATTCATAGTAATGGAAACTTTCAGAATCAATTCATTGTTTTAACCCTGCCTGGTCCTAAAACTTTGAAACATCACGTAGTTCTTAAGAAGCAAGGATTTTTGCTATTCCTCACCTTTGTCTTGTAAATGCCTTTTCAACTGTCAAAGTTCCTTCCAGAAAAACACTTAAGTCGACAGTAATAACAGATTTGAGAATCTCCCAACACCAATAAAACAAACTTCAATTCTGCTAGGTGTTCTGTGATTCACCCAACTATGAGAAATAAGATTTCATACTGGATGGGAGGAAGAACACCATTTTTTTTGAACCACAGTCCGAAGACATAGTCAAGACAACTGGCTATTTTTCCTGTCTGAAGGGTTATCATACACAGTCATGTTCAGTTGCACTGAACTTGAAGGAAACTTGAGTATTAAAGACAATTTGTGACAGATCTTCAGGTATAGAATATGCACAATACACTCACGTGCTACAGCATTTAAGTCTTCAGCAGCAACTTGAGGCTCTTTACTTTTGTTGGTTTTGGTTCCCCAGAGTAAATACTGAACCTCTCAGATATGTTCAGGCTTGTATGAAGAGATCAGTAAAAGAAATCATATCATCACCTTAACTGGCTCACAGTTGCCATCAAGAGGCAAAACATTTCAAATTCAGGTGCTGTGTGTAACTCACCACCACCACCCCTCCTGGCACAAATAACCTAAAATGCATTTCTGCTTTTGAGTCTGCAGAAAGCAGCTCAAGCTGCACATAAAGGAAGTAGAGAAAGCCACAGGAAAAAAAAAGTCATTCTAAAACTAAATTTCAGGTCTTATTTTTGTATCAGACATTTCTGTATCTGACATTTCTCTCCCTTTTCAGCACACTGTTCCTGGCAAACCAAACGACTGACTAAGCCTCAAATCACGATAAAAGCAAATAAAAAGCCTGCCCTCAAAGGCTATTCTACATACTGTCAATACTTGTCTACATCCAGAGAGGACAGTATTAAAAAAATAACAATAATCACTTTTCAGAAAGTATTTCTTACAGTAGCATATTTATCTGAATGGACTTCAGGAACTCTACAATTCAAGTTTAACCTCAGTTATCACATTTTTAATTTAAAGGACTCAAGCTGAGTTCAAATGAGCTGTAACAAAACAGAGCAAATTAACATCATGTATTTTTACACAGATAACCTACATTTCTGAAATGAAAGCATACCATAAGCAGCTGAATAAAGATTGAGACAAACCAAAAATAGTTCTATGTTGGAAAATATTTGTTAGAATAGGAGTCTCATTTAAAAGAAGCAGATTTGAAAACAGACACGGTAACATTTTGCAACATTTAAGCAAAACCTGCTAACAGTTCAGAAATTGCCATTAACAGATGTATATTACATAAGTGTACACAGATTTGCAGATCCTTAAGATAATCAGCCTGGATTGCTGAAGCTTTTAATAGCAATATTTGTGAGTTATTGTTTGCATGTCATAGGATAGAAACAGTCAAAATACATTCAGACTGGGGTCATGAACTTGCCCAACAACAATCAGCAAAGGAGAAAAGTCACAGGTTACCCTAAGAGAGGAAAAGGTCCAAGGAAAACTGGGTAACCCTGTCAACAGGATAGTTTTAAACTATCATGAGACTACATTAACAGGTCAAAACCAGACAAAATGCACAACTGTTGGTATCAGCTTTGTACTATCTTCCATTCAGCTCTGCAAAGCTGTTTCAGATTTGCCCCAATTACATATAAAGAGATTGGTATTCCTATTCTTTTCAAATTCTTCTAAATGGTGGCATTAAAGTCACAATTGTGTAATTGGGTTTTTCCATTCTGAGCTTCCTGCTTTCTGTTGCTAGCCCCAAATCTGCTATCAGAACCCACTATCTTCAACTACTGATGCAATGAAATTAGAAATGGCTGAAATATGCAGATGAAAAAGATGATCTAGAACAGCTAAATGAAAACAATAAAACTTCTGCCTCCTGTAAGAGGTCTAATAAATCTTTTTTTCCACATCATCTGCTATCTTACTACAGCAGGAAAAGAGCAGTTCAATGGAGACCTATCGGAAGGGTCTATCAATGACTGCTTATTTAACAAATGCAATAGGATCAGAGCAACTCTGGACTATGGCTCCAAATATAACATGTGATGTGGATGCTATCAGAGTCTCCAAAGTTTCCTCTTTGTTTTAATCTTTCTGGTTACATCCTAGAAGGAGTCCTGCCAACCACCTGTGAAATTAGAGGACTTGAAATGCATCATAGTGATCCTATCCTGAGAACAGTTAGTCCGGAAAATTTCTGCCAAGAGATTGCCAATATCATTGCCAATAGATGAACCAGATGACTTCAGAATCATGTTCTTGGGCATATACATCATGAAAAAAAATGGCACCACCTATATTAGACCACATTTATTCCAGTGTCATTGCCATATCACTTTGAAAGCTCACAAATATCTTAGTTACAAAGCCATCAAGAATACAACATCCTTTCTGGAGGATTTCTAGAGTTTAAATTATAGGCAGCATTCCCAAAGATTCTGCTTAGACCTAAACTGACAAATCCAAACTTAGCAGTTTGTCTCTGAGTAACCTAGAATGAGCTATGCTTGTAAAAACTGCTTCCTGCTTTGAATACATATTAATTCTCATTTAGCTCCTGGAAGGCTATGATATAATAACACCACCAGTCAAATTTTCATCAAGCTGCTGTTTCCTCTACCGAAAAAATCACCTGAGCGCACGTTCAATTGCTTGTGATGCAGACAATATAACACAGTGCTGCTTGGAATTCCCCAAGCAAATCTTGAAGTGCTTTAGAATAATCTGGATATGTGCAATGCATGTGCCATCACCAGGTGAAAACGACAAGCAGGATGATGTTCAGCAGTATGTCTAAGAACTGAATCTAAATTCTGGTCACTGCATTTCATCATTTTATTCTGGCTTTTAAAAAAAAAAAAAGATTTGTCAACACCTGTGATGAACTCGTTGCATGGATCTCCTTTTGGGTTAAGAGGAGAGCATAACACAAAGTATTATAATAAACACAAAGCTTGTCCTTTGCAGCACAGAGTTAAGGATCATTCTGCAGGTTGTGCCCACAAGACAAGACATGAGCAAGCTTCGTCTCTCAAACATGACCTCAAGTGTGGCACAGATTCAATCCCTGTTACCTCTTCACTTCCCCCAGATCTCCCAAAGGGAAAGAGGGCAACCAAAACCACACATTGAAATGTGCTGGTGTGACAATTTGTAAATATACTGAGGAAGATGGAAATAGGATGGAAAAAAGACATCTGTAATATCTTAACCAAAAACATTCTAACACTGCTTAAGGTTCAATACACACCCTAAATGGCTGTCAAAATGAGCTACAAGACAGTCCTAGGGACTGTAAGCAGCTTCCACAAAAATACTTATGAAGCCAGTATAAAATTTGAGTCTCATTCATTTGGACAAGAATTTAAACAACAGATTTGAAAAGATATGCAGATGGTTCATGTTAGATAAAAGCCTTCAACTACTCCAAGAAATTGATTTTCAGCACTACAATCCTGCTCTGTAGACTACAAATTGTTTCAAGTATACTGGAAGAGTGCTTTTCCAGGTCTGGTGTACACACATCATGATCAAGTTAAAACCATGGTATGATTATCTGAAGTCTCAAGAGTCAAAACCAGTAACTTTCTACCATCTGCTATTAAAAAACAACAACAACAAAAAAACAACTACAAAAACCACAAACACATGCTATGTCAAGAGAACGTCCTATGCCCAGCTGCAGGAGCACTGCAAACTTGTATGATTATTTACTATGTTTCTTATAACTTAAATGTTACATCCATTACGTAGACTGACAAATTAAACAGAAAAACACTCAACTTTTATGTCAACTCAACCATGATTTGAAAGAACAAGTTAGTAATCTCAAAAAAAGGTTGGTAAACTTTACAGGAAATGAGAGTTTCTGAAGAGATGCATGACAGGAAGCATCAAGGCTGCCACTGCTTAGCAAAAACTATGTCACATGCAGTATGGAGAAGCTAGGTGTCAGTCAGAGCCAGGATGTTTAACAAGCTGCTACACAAAACAAAACCAACAAAGACAAAATAAGAAAAAGAACATGTGGCCCAGAGGGATGTTGCTAACCAAAAGGTATTGAAACTGCACTGTACTGTGTGCTGCATCCATGGAGACTACCACAGATCTATTACTCCTTGTTTTATTTATTACTCTGCTTGACAGCTCTCAAAGGACTCTATACAGGATGTCTCCAGGGAGCTTTTATCAGGTGGGGGTTTTTTTCCCTTTCAAAGACAGATTATAGACCTGGTACTCTTCCTTAGCCCTCAAACATTTAGTTATGAAGCTAAATGTTTTAAACGACAACAGTCCAAAACAAATCTCATTTAAGAGATTTAATTCTGCCCCTTTCAAACCCACACAAACTGACAAATAAGAACCTGTTTATTTCCATAAGAAATGCTGCATTTTCAGAATGTATTTATCCGATTATATTTATTGCCTCACAACCAGCCAGTTATAAATTGAACCACAGCCATCTCCAAAAGTGATATCCCTTTGAGGTAAGATTATTTTCCTAAGTAGAGGTCTCCTAACAGCTGCAGCTCCAGAATGTACTTCAAAAGCTCCCTTCTCTCTTTCAGGGTCACCTTTGTCAAGTCTGAGGGAGCCTGACCACTGTTTATACTTCTGCAGGTAATTAGTCTGGCTCCTTTCCCATGTCATTTATCAAGTTGTCAATTGTATCAATTACAGCAGAAACACTCAAGAATATAACTGAGTTTTCTTTTTTAGCCAAAGCAAAAACTTTCACATCAGAGATTTGAAGCCAGTAAGTGTCAGTAATTTGTTCTACGCTACGACATAGAAAACCAGCAAAAATTTAGACTTTACTGAACAAAATTTCAAGCTCCCTGCGTATACACGTGCCTTAAGACACCTGGAAATCCAGCATAACCTGAAAGTGCTATAAGCCCGTTTTACACTTATGGTTTTATAGATTTTACTCTCACTAAACTGGAAAACTGAAAACATAAGAGCTAATAAAGACAGCATGATGTTCACAGCTTGTCACATACCTTGAATAATCTACATTTGCGACAATTACGCATCTGACCCAGACTGCTGCTGTAGCCACTTATAACTGTGCTCACTAACTAGTAAAGCATTACAAATGTTGATGTGAAGTACAGGGTAGGCATGGGAGCCAGCACACTGCATTAGACTTGTACTTGGTCTTCCAGTAAAACTTTTATAAAGAGTATTTTTAAATAATCAGAATTAAACCACAGTCAGGGTCTTCAAAGAATGCGTATGTTTCAGGATGTTGATGATTTCTCCAGAACTAGCAGAATGTAATCATTTTTCAACAGCGCTTGACGGATGAATTTCAGGTCCACACTCCTCAGCTTCCTCTCACTGCAGAAAGGTCGAGATCCAGTTTTCCATTTTGCTTTAATGTAGCTACACTATTGTGCATCACAGCCAGCATCTCTGCAGTTAGGCCTCCTAGTGAGCAATATGCAACCAGTTAAAAAAAAAAAAAAGACTACAGGATGCCACAGTTATGTGATACAAGACCTTTTTTGGTTGTCAGACTTGTATGTGCAACTTCTGAAACATTCTCAGCTCAGCCAGTCCATAAAGCAAAGAGAATTTTAAGAATTATACATTGACTTCAACAAGCTGATATTTATCATGGTGAGTCTGCAATGGAGGCTATACTACAGATTACAGAAACTACATGCCATGGTTGTCTGCTGACCTAAAAATCACAATTAAATATAGCTTTGAGATTACGAGATAAAGATAGGCATAGTTAAATCTGAAGTGTCACTAAAAGTGAAGATACACAGCACATCCAAGCAACTTCCTGCACTGTGAGTTTTAAGTTAACATTGTTAGACTCAGAAAAAATCTGACAGATGGAAATATTATTTAGTACCTTGCTGTTTCCTGCTACAAAGTGACAGTTGCCTTATCATTTTTGCCAGAGCGCACTACAGAATCTCATGGTTCACATTCAGTTCTGGCATTATGTTTGTTCCCAACTGGTTTATCACTGCTACTGCCTTTGTAAGAAAAATCCATTTGTAAGCTGGAATGTTTGTACACTACACAAATCTACAGTTAAACATCTGCCACAGAATTGCACACATGTAACCTACACAAATGTATTACTCAGATGATTTATAACTAAAGGTAACCAAATCCACACTCAGCTTTCCCTCAAAGTAGTAATGAGTACAACAAACTTCTTGCACCACTTTCACCTGTCCAACTCATTTCTTACCCCTGGAAAGTCTATGTTGCTTAGGGAGAGCCCTCAAGCTCCTGTCCCCCTTCAGCAGCTCACGTGTTAAGCACAATAACCTGACTGACACCGCACTGAAGGCAGAGTAAGAATGGCAAAGTGACATATCAGCAAGATAGAGTTCATGGATTTATCTGCTGACCAACCTACCCTTTCTGTCAAAGAACACAAAGGACAGGAGGGATACAGCTCACACCAGACAAGCAGTGCAGTTCTCCAAAGCACACAGTTTACCAGGAATGCATTTTTAACCAATGCAAATATCTTTATAATAACAGTTTATAAATCATGTTTCCTTTAAGAGAACACACCATACAAATGAAACATGTCTTCCAATGCCTGACAAATACCCAGTTCAGAAGAGCCAAATTTACCTCCAGATCATCAAGTACATGTTCATATTTGAAAAGTTACTAATTTGAATGACATAACTCAGAGCAATAATTCTAGATAGAAGATCTTGCAGTCCAGCAAATGACTGCAACCCAGCTGGACCATTCTGTAAATCAGCAGTCTTGATTTAAAACCAATTCACACAGGGACTCAGAGGGATGACACAGTAGCACTAAGATTTGGCTTTTACAGTCAACTATGTGACCTGCTACTTCTGGCCTAAGAGTACTACTTCGCAAACTTAAAGCATCGGGGAAGGCATCACATTTTAGCCACAATGCTACCTGAACTGTACAGAGGTACAAACTCACTGCTCAAACATCATTTAGAAAGACCACTTTTGCCAACTTCTATGTAAAGATCATTTAAACAGTAACCCCAACTACTGCTTTGCTCAATTTATGAGATGTGCTAACGACAACAGTAGGAGGCACACTTGACTCAGAATAACTAGAGTTGAGATGAATATATACAACGAGAATAGAATATTTGAAGGCTAACACTACACTAACAATTTCCTCAGTAACTGAAGCTGAGCACTTGCACGAAGCATTTGCTGCTGAGCTCTTCACAGTTCCACCACACTCACAGCAGGGCAGGTATTTCACACTTAAACACCTGCACCCAATATTTGAAGTAGGTTCAGTTACCATTTGCTTCAAATAGACAGGTCACGAAGTACACTAAGATAGTCCATCAGTCACATCTGTGTTGGCTTTTTGTTACATTTAGCAAACTTGACGCATCTTCCACAGATCCAGAAAAAACAGTCAGGACCTTGACTTGTTGGAGATAGTAAGAATACCAGTAGGTTGCCCAGTGAATTTCAGCTCTCCCCCTTCTATTTCCTCCACAGTTCAATATATCAAGCAGACGAGGCAATTCAAGAGCCTTAAAGACATGGAGCAGTATTCTCCACAGTTTCACCAACAACTTGGGAACACAAGCTGAATTTCATAAAGAGCATCCAAACTTCCTTTGAGGAAGCATATTGATAGTCTCAGGTTTTAGTCTTTATTGCTACAGAGCACATACATAAAAATAAGGTCTAGTGGCATTATTCAGCATTAAAAAGTCATTCTTTCAGAGATGACCACAAAACCTTCAGTAGTGCTGTTTAGAAGACTCTAGAGAGGTGGGGCACCTCAGATGCCTATGTATGCTAGAATGAATAGAGGACAAAGCTCTGCTATTGCCGAGGAACAATATTTCAAGATAATTAAAAGTAACCATCACTTACTTATGGTTATTGTAATACAGCATAGAAAAAAACAATTCACATCTCCCTAATAAAATAACTATGCTTTGAAGGTTCACCAATCCTCAAACCATGGCATTCTAAAAAACCAATGACATCTAAGTTTCAGTCCATCTTTGTGAATGCAGATTGCATTTTAATACAAATCATGCATAACAAATATCAACCTGTCAGCCATTATATTTTCCTATCTAGAAAGGATATAGGAGGACATACCCACCATACCAATAAATACCAAGTATCTCCTTTTCTTTCTAGTCACAAACAATAAAACAGGACTTAATCTTAAAATACTCTACTAGCTGTAGAGTCCAGCTCCTTTAGAAAATACTTATAATAGCTATAAAATTTACATTCCTGTTTTAAATTTGTCATTTTGTACTGTCTCCTTATGAGAGGAAAACTACAGCCTCTGGAATAATTTAACCCACAAGGAACTCCTGCAATGCAGTTTACCTCCAAGCAAAACATCAAGTATTTCCCCCTTGCAAATATTTTCATTCATACTTTTTGCAACCTGTCATTTTCAATACTACTCATCAAATTCTTCAATCAATTGGAAGCCCAGCAACATGCCCTTTAAAATGAGCTTATTTATTAAATTCATTCAAAGAAGGTGCATCATCAGACAATTTGTCTATATGGTACTGATGACGATTAAGACACTTCAACAAAGGCAACATAAGTGAAAAGCAACCGATGCCAAACTGACGTTAGTTTCTGATCAGTAAGTCTCAAGATTAAAACAGTTTTCACGGTTTAAAGTCACAGAACTTGAAAATTGCCAAGATTAGAATTTCAAATAGAAGTCATATAATTTTGGTGGGTTATTAATCTCCTCATAGTTCAAATTGCACAAGTAAAGATCCAGCAGAGCCCTACACTTGATCAGTTCACTTTTAATTTAAAGTTAATGCTCAGACCACCACAGCAAGTAGGTAGCTCACTTGGAGGAGCAGGGCATGCTTAAGGGTCACAAAGAAAACTGGAAGCTTTCCTCCACAGTTAGTAAGCACAGAATAATGGCAATAACATAATGAACGAAGATACTGGTACAACGCTTGAGCAACCATTCAAAAGCAAATATGAATACAAATTAAGGAATCTTTTAATAAATTCCCTCAGCTTGACTTGAACAAATATAAAATTGCTTTTGAGAAAGTTTAGGTGCAGTTACTGCAATCAATCATTTGTGAGCAGCTAACTGCTTAAAAATCCTACAAGGAGTTTTGGGATTTTGACCCAATACTCTATGGTCTGCCCTAAATTGGATGGGAACACAAATAATAATAAAGACATACTACGTGAGCCCCTCCGTGAATTGCACCAAAGCCCAACGCTAAAAACCAAACACTAAACCTTTTAAATCAATACTGAGGCTTTGAAAACAAAGTAGCACACCAGGTATTTGTTCCTGGTACTCCAAGCTCTTCCCACTTCTTTTAAGGTTGTCACACAGCAACCTGTGTCTGTTATACAAGCTCTGACTCGCATGGAACTAATGGTGTTCTTGCCATCCTTAGACTGGGCTCCTACGGAACTCTGGCTCTGCTCAGTCTAGAAACTTCGTAAAAGAGTAGTGTCTTAGTCCAGTTTAATCAACTAGTCATTTGGAAAGGTTAAACTTCAGGGCATTTTTTAAAGCTTCAGAAAGAAGATAATTTTTTTGTTTCCTTGTGCCTGTTAGCAAGTATGAACGCTGAAACTTGCAATGAAAAATACAGCCTTGCAAAACTAAATGGTGTGATACACTACATGATTTGTATATATTCTAGACTTACCTCCTACAAGAATCCACCGCCACTACCTAGGAAATGTCTGTGAAAATTGATGTTTTCACATTTTTTCCTACGAAAAACACTAACACAAATCCTGAAGAATTAAGGCTAGATCAAGTTGACATTCACTTACACATTTTCTTTCAGCCTCCCTGAAGCTGGTTTTACAATCCTCCAAGCTACCTTTTGGAGGCGTAAAATACAAGACACTATATGAAACAGAACTGTAGCACATTTTGTGATGATAAAGCTAAAAGACTCTTCAGAGAGCACAGTATTTAAAACAATTAAAAGGCAAAGTGACTCTATGGAAAGGATGCATCTTTCTTCCAAAGGACTGCCTCAGGTAAGGTCTGCAGTTCCTTAAGAATTAAGCAGACCTCGACCTGATGGGTTTTACCCCCTTCAAGCACTGTGACTAGCACCTGGGAGAGTGACTGTGCTGTGATAATTCACATTTTTTATTTATTTATTTTACCTGTAGCTCGCACCAGGCAACTTCCACAGTGGTTTCAGTATCCAGTCCTTTATACACAGTTTTGAAAGAGCCTCTTCCAATCTCGATGTCAAACTTCAGGAAGCGGCCATCCGGGGAGATGCCCACTGCCTTGGTCTCAAGCTCTTCGATGTCTTCCTGCTGTGTTCTCCGCTCCTCAAATTCCCGGCTGGCAGCTGACAGGCTGCCAGCGGCACTGGTAGGGGGTAGCGCAGTTGCCTCGTCCCCCTCCTCCTCCTCCTTGGGCAGCAGCGGGGCGGCATCCTTGGCGGCTGGGGGCTCCTCAGCAGACTGTCCTTCCAGGGGGAGCGGGGCGGGCGGCAGCGACGGCTGCAGCAGGGAGGCGGCCTGGGCAGCGATGAGAGCGGTGGAAGGGGTCCGGCCGGCATCCTCAGGAGGAGACACCAAGGGAGCTGCGCTGCCTCCCGAGACAGGGGCCGAGGGCGCTGCGGGCTGCAAGCTGGGCAGCTCCAAGGCCGTGGCGTTGGAGTCGCAGATCACGCTCCGGCGGAAGAAGCGGTGCTCGGTGGCTGCCGCCCCTCGGCTGTCCTTGTCCATGGTGTGGCGGCGGCGTCGGTACTCCTCACTGCGGCCTCCGTTCCCCGGTCCGCCGCCCGCTCCACCGACACCGGAGGCTCCGTGGTCGGCGGCGCCCAGCTTCTCCCCGACGGAGCTGTCCGAGCTGGAACCGTTCTTGGGCGGCGGCGGCGGGGGCACCAGGAAGCGAGGGCCCGGGGTGCCGTCGCCTGCGGCGTCCACCGACATGGTGCCTCGGGGGAGCACGGCTGTGGCGAGGCGACGGCGGGAGGCGAGGGAAGGGCCGGTCACTGAGCGGGGAGCGCGCCCGGCCGCGGCTGCCGTTGCAGCTGCAAGAGAGGAGGGTCCCAAGGGCTCCTCGCGGCGGAGCTGGGAGGCTGGGCCGGCGGGGTGGATCCCCGGTCAGCGTCTGCATCCATCCTGCAGCGGGGAGCCGGGCAGCGGGGCCGACATGGAGCACCGGGAGCGGACACGGGGCGCTGGGATGGAGTGGGGGCGGCGAGGTAAGGGAAAGCCCGAGCACCGGAGAGGCCCCAAACCGGGGAGACGCCGGTGCCTCGCCCGGCTGCAGTTACTCCCGGCGATGGAGAGCGAGTAGGGCCGGCCCGGGAGAGGAGAGGGAAAGGGAGGGAAAGGGGCCAGGAAGCGAGGAGAGAGCGGGGCGCAGGCCCCGCACGCCGAGAAAGCCGCCGCGCTCCGTCACTCGCCCCGGGAGGGGGAGGCCCGGGCAGGCCCAGAGTAGGGCAAGGGGTCCCGGGGGCTCAGCCCCGCCTCACCGGGGCGCCCATGGCGGCCGCGGCCTTTCCACCGCCCGGCAGGCGCAGCCACCGCCCGCGCGACCGGGCCGCGCTCTCTCCAACAGCCGCGGCCGCCTCGCGCGGAGCCGGAAACCCTCCTCCTCCTCCTCCTTCTTCTCCTTCTTCTTCTCCTACTCCTTCTGCTTCTAGTCCTGCTCCTGCTGCCCTCGGCCCAGAGCCGCCGCTCACCGGGGCCGCCGAGCCGAGTCCGGGTGGCGCCCGGCGGGCAGGACCGAGCGCAGCCGCCGCGGCCGCCCGGCGACGCCTCCGCGCTAAATGGCGACGGGCGGGAGCCCGAAACCGACACACGGCACAGGGGGGAGGAGGGGCCGCGCCGCCGGCCACGCCTCCGCCCTAGTCCGGGCAGCGCATCGTCCCCTCCCCCCCGCCGCCACGGGGAGGTGGCCGCTCCCGCCGCGCGCGGGGCGTCACGGGAGCGGTAGTTTCCAGCCGCCGGGCCGGGCCGGGGAAACCGCCCGTAGATTCACCCCACTTGGGAGAGAGGATGGAGGATCCCGCCGTGAGCCCGGGGCCAGGGGGCTGGTGCGCTGAGGACGAGCTCGTCCTGCGTGACCGCCCTCTCCTCTGTCCGCCCGGCGGGTCAAAAGGCACGGGGTCTGCTTGCAGTGCTCGTTTCTTCAAGGCCTGTGTTACACCCACGTGTTAAATATTTTGAATTTATGTATTTATTTAAATATTGTATATAAATAGATAAATATGTGTCACAGAATGTCCTGAGTTGGAAGGGATGCACAGGGATCATAGAGTGCCACTCCTGACCCTGCACAGGACACCCCAAGAATCACACCATGTACCTGAGAGCATTGTCCGAACATTGCTTGAACTCTGTTGAGCTTGGTGTTGTGACCACTTCCCTGGGGAGCTGTTCTAGTGCCCAACAACCCTCTGGGTGAA
Source organism: Atrichornis clamosus (assembly GCA_013400975.1). NCBI lineage: Eukaryota > Metazoa > Chordata > Aves > Passeriformes > Menuridae > Atrichornis > Atrichornis clamosus. Next base: position 119,450 of record WBMZ01014659.1, read on the forward strand.
GAACCTATTCCTACTGTCCAACCTAAACCACCCCTAACACAGCTTCATGCTGTTTTCTAGGTCCTGTCACTGGTCACCAGAGAGAGGAGATCAGTGCCTGTCCCTCCTCTTCCCCTCATGAGGAAGCTGTAGACACCTATGAGGTCATGTTTACAAACAGCTTCTGAAATTCTTGAAAATCATGAGAAATAATAACTCTCTGTAGCTGAGTAATGTATGAACAAGGGAGGGTTTGGGGTTGTTCCTCCATTTAGGCCATCTGAAGAGGCACTAAGTGGCCAAGCAACCTAAAATGCAAATAACTGCTGTGTAAATGTCATTATTCAAAAGAAACAGAATTTGCAGCCTCTGCCCCTAACAAAAGTGGTGTTATCTTGTGCCCATTTCAGTCATGCTTGTGACTGCTGCAGTTGAACCCAGGCTGTATAGAACCTGGGTTGTACAGCAGCCAGAGGAGCAGCCAGAGCCCACGTGAACCCTGACACAAATTAGGAACTTTCAGGTTAATAAAGCTTTGGTAAAGACGAGTCATCTAAATTATTTATATCATGTTCCTCTTTTGTATCAATAAACCAAAACCAAGCACTTTCCTTCTTACGACAACACTCTTTTGAAGTCAACTGGAATGTACTGAAGGACGAACAAATGATTTTGTACCATGACTTTCAGGCAACTACAAATCAAAAATTACACTGAGGAAGAAAAAGAAAATTAGGAAACTTCCCTGTGTACATAATATCTTCCCAGCAAACACACTGTCATTTTAAATACCTTTTTTAAGTTACATTTAACCAACAATTTAGAGGAAGTTGTGCGTTGCTGATGAGAGGCCTTAACTCCTTCTGCACAAAGTAGCACAAATGGCTCTTTCAGAGCTCCACAGCTCCCAGCCACAAATCACCAACCTGAGCAATTCTCACGTGCTTGTGTTCCTTACAAATAAAATCTGACACCACACGGTAATCAGCATACCTTTGTTTTCCATACATCCTTCTGTCCTACTTTTTAGTCTTTGTAACAGCAAACAAAATAATGGTATAGTCTTCGTAAAGAGGACAAGAAGTGTTTTGTTGTACAACTCTACAGTAAAGACTTCTGTATAGTTTAAGTCTTTTAGAGCTTGCCTTCACCAAAAACGTTGATTTAGTTTGTATATTCATTACTGTGCAACTTGAACTGCATTGGCACCGAGAGTAGACACGCTCTAAAACAATGCTGAGCTGAACAGGGTAATTTGATTAGCAGCAGAGTGACTGGATCGAAACTGATTAACTCATAATTCAATCTGCCACATCCCTGCTGCATCACCAGGACCAACATCTCCTCTGATGCCGAGCAGGGTTCAGCTTCACTCAACACTTAACTACAAGTATTTGTGCATCTCTCTGAACAGCAGAATGGGAATTCAATTGTAGCATCAGGATGTGTATCCATGCTGGCTTTATACTGTTAAGAGTAGTAAGACACAGTAGCAGAGCTCCAGCAGGAGCTGACAAACAAGGCCCCATTACCTCCCCCGGTCTGAGACACTTCAGCAGCACTGATGTGCTGCCTTCTGGAGCTACATTAAAGCAGAAATCTGCCTTCCTCTACTGCCCCACTGCATTTTTACCAACCCTTTGGATGGGACCAGCAGGAGCAGACAGACAGCAAACCTTGCTCCAGCTTGGTGCCCGATGTACCTAAAATAATGCAGCGATAAATCACTCCCTGTGGTGAAAGCCTACAGAGCTGGTAGGTGAATTCCACTTGCATCATCAGTCGGCTTTGGCAGGCAGCTCCCAGGTCTGTGCCCAGCCATGTACTGTGTGATCTCCTACACAAGGTGGATGAGCTGTACCAGGGGAACCATTGCCCTGTGGTCTACACATGTGGCCCCTTCTTACTCAAGTGCCTTCCACTCATTGTCCTTAAATATATTTTCCCTCAGTTAATTAAGCAAAGGCTTTGCAAAAAAGACTACAGCCCAGCCGTACGTAGCCACAGGGGGCGTGAGGCAGTCTTCTACTAAAAAGTTGTGGTAATTATGTAAAAAGGCACCTCCCTGCTGTCTGATCCAGCACATTCCTTAGCACTCTTGAAATTGAAGGAGGTTAGTCCTCCAACTCAAATGCTCAGAGCAAGGTCCCTAACACTGGGCTCTTCTCACTGGCTCCTCTTCTGGGCAGAGGTAGGCAGAGCAATCATCTTGGCAGGAAAAAAGAGCTGAGCAGCTGACCTGGAGGTGGGAATGATGGATTTTGTCTTCTTTGGCTCTGAAAAAAGAAGTGGTATGATATTGGCAATTATATTTTATGTGGGTGTTGATTTAATTTTGTCATTCTAAAAAAAGATGAATGTAATAAAGAGTGTGGGCATGCTTTCCCTTCAATTTTATTTCTTTTAATCTGTAAAACTCTGTCTAGGCTAAATGGAAAATTTCAGTATTGCAGCAAGATTTAATAAGCCTTAAAGTAAATTCTATACGTATTCTATGCTTAGAAACAATTAATTAAAATAGTTTCAGTGTCAGAGCTTCTCAACCAATTAAAAATATTTCTTTCGCCTTTTGCTGTAAGAAAAATCCACAGAAATAAGGAGCCTGACTACACTTGAGAAATTACAGGCAAAGAGGCTTAAACAATCTTTTGATTGAATCCAAAGGGCTTACACTTGACATAGTGAAAATATCCTTCCGTCAAGCCTTTTTTAGTTACAGCCATCTTGCTTGGAACTATAATAGTTTAAAAAATTACTCTGAATGAAGTGTGATTTTCAAGTTGATTGAATCAAAAATTTTTTTTTAGTTTTGCTTTCTCTGGTGAAATTTTATCCACTGTTGGCATCCATGACCTGTCCATGTGACAAAGTACTAATGTGAAGCAGCTATTCTCTATTTTCTCTTGTGCAATACATTATGCAATACAGGAGGCTATGCCATAATTTTGATGCATGTGATTTTATTCCATAACCTAAGTGCTCTTCAAAGCAAACTCTTCATCTCAGTTTTATTGCCCATTATCGGATTGCAGCTACAGTGCCATATAACAGTGACAATACAACTTTTTCTACAACAGTTTCTCTTTTTTCCCTGACAGTTCTTAAAGCCAGGCCTCTGCCACAGTGTTCACTTTTGTTTATTAAAGCTGAAACTTAGTGAAACAAAATATATCGAGACTACGTGCTTGAGAAATGAGAGAGTTTTAAATTTCCAGATATTCTGCTTTGCTTTGTTTTTTCTCCCAGCAAATCAAAGTTAATTGGAAATTTGTTCTAAAACCTTACATTTCTTTTATTTTTAGTGATGTTTTGTACTTGCAAGTAGCTCTGGAAGTCAGGTTGGTTACGAAATCCCTGTAACCATCTCTAGGATCTGTGGGCAGTTTAAGTCTTCAGGCTCTGTAGTAGGTGGTCCATCAGATGGCGTTCGATGGGGAGTCCTGGCCAAACCTCTGAACGTGGGCAGGGGCCATGGGAGTTGGAAAAGAGCAAGAACAACAAGTCTTACAGGGCTCAAAAGTAAACATCCCTCTTTATGCTCTCCTGGCTTACAGGGTTTGCTAGTTCTGCAGGAAGGCAGGTCCACACTACAGCCAAGACTCCTGAGCAAAGTGTGAGGTCTAACTGAATGACCAGTGAAAGAGACAGCCACACTGTATAAGAAAGACTAAATCTAGAGATGATGAATTAATGTGACATTTCTTATTTATCGCTTGAGAAAATGTCAACAACCCTGCACCAAAAACTGGAGCATAACATGTGCTTCTTTATCAGATTGAAACCTACGTTTCCCTTTCGCCCACACATACACCCCCATTCTAGCTACTAGAATAGAAAGCATAACTTTTTCTTTCCTTTCTTCCACTATTCTCTTGAACTATATTAACAAATGTATGCTAAGCATTTCTATGTGAGAGTAAACCGGTGAGAGAACCAGGAGAAGGATGTATCACTGGTTTGTTATCTGTGCTTTTGAAGGACCAAAATACAATCTTGCACTATATTAGTAATCATTTTTAGTCTAGGGTTCATTGTAGGCTGTGTTGCTGACTCCCTGTTGTTTGTATCTAATCAACTATTGTATTTATTATTAGCATATTTATCTATGTACATTCTCCAAATATAATCCATTCTGATAAAGTTGAAAAAGAAGAACATGATAAAAGGACATTTAAAATAACTCAAACACTGAATTTTGTCAGAGATGAGATTCAGTTTTGTTCATGATCACATATATTTCAAACTATATCAAACCATAATGGCTGATGCTGTGACCAAATTCAATGTTGGTCCTAGTGGGAGCAGAGGAAAAACATGGCTCACTTCGTTTTTTGTAACCTTCATGACTATTCTTGCAATGTTTCTTTATATACCGAGTTTATGAAGTAGTCTAACAGTGAGTAAGTGTTGTGGAAGCAGAGATATTTGCTGAAATCAGCATGGTGTTCTTCCTTTTTTTTGTGTCTTTAGTCAGTTGCTCAGGATGCCTCATTTATCTTTTCTCTCTCTGAGGCTTTAGGGAATTCTGTGCTTCACAGCAGTGTCATAACACTTCTAAAGCAAGCCCAGAAGCAGGGGCACTGCTTTAATGAAGAGAAGCTGTTTGATGAAGGTGGGTGGAGGGAAGTGTGAAGAAGATGATGATGCTGTGTTTGCAACTGACTCTGTTAGTGATGCTGTGCAGCAGTCAACCTGCCCTGCTTTCTGCTCACCACTCACAAGCTGATGAAAATCAATCACTCTCACAGCAGGCCCAGTCCTGCTCCTCTCTACATCAAAGTACAAAAATAAAATACTACTCACTTCAGTCAAAGCAGGAGCAGGCTTATATCCAGCATAATGAACTTCCTCATGTCCATCAAAAGCACAGTCTGGTCCAAATGCAAAACATTATTCTGCTCTGGTGCCATTTATGCCAGATCTAGTACTGGAAGGTGCTTGCCATTTCTGAAAGGTGTTGGACATTTCCGAAGGATGATGAGTATTCTCCATTGACAGTGGGGAAAGCAAGAGCACTCAGCCCCTCACAGTGGAGCTCAACACTTCACAGAATTGAGCCCTTGACAAGGCAGGAATCCTGAAGGAAAAAAGGAACATTTGGCAGAAAGGAGAAAGACAAATCTGGAGTAACCTCCTCAGACCTCTTCTCTCCTTGGCAGATAGTGAGTGTGAGGAGTGATTGGCATGTTGTGCACGTTACAGAGATGTTCACTTCCAGACTTGGGCAGCTGGCTCCTCTAGCAACCTGCCAGGACCAGGAGCACAGGCACAAAGTTGAAACCTAACACATTCTGGCAACCCACAGCTGATGCGTGGCCTACTGTAGTGGTTTGTCAGGAGTGAAAAGCTTTACTGACAACATAAGCACACTGGTATTAAAAGTGACTTAAACAAGGTTCCATACATGAATGACCCCTGCTACACATGTGCAAGGTTTTCCCACTCATGTAGTTTCAGTGGTGTAATTATAATCTAAGGAAAAAGTATCCAGGATAAACAAGATCTTGGGGGCCACTGCCAGATGACACGGGTTACAACAGCTCTCATGTTGCTCAAATCTCTGTCCAAGACTGGGAAGAGAATCAGGGAGCTGCAGCTGCCTTGCAGATAGCATAGATCTTTTGCTGTGCTTGATCTTAAGTGAAACATTCCAGGGAATCTACTTCGTGTTTCTCAGAGACCTTGGAAGCTGATGAGTGTCTAAAAGATCCATGTGAGCAGGGGGAGGTGATCTGAGCATATTTGATAACTGACATAGAGTGGAAAAGCTCTGTTTCCTTTGCATGCCTGTGGCACTACCTAAATGTGGACAACCCTGATAGGACTCTCACAAATGGCTGATGACTGACTCCATCACAAAACATCAGCCTCTCCAAACTAATGAGATACACAAGTACTCATCAAGTAGCCTCAAACAGAGCAGAATGGAAATTAATTGTTCAACTGCCTTTGAGATGTGACAAAATGTTTTTTAAAGTATTTCAATTACATATGTGGTTGTGTGTATACATATATGTATGAGACACCTCTATTTTAATGTCTTTCTCTGAGAAACCGCCTGCCCAATGCATCTACTTCTGATACCAACACAGTAGTTCTGCCATTTCGGTCCTGAAACATCAGTCTTTTTAAACATTTCTGTTTCATATTCTTGTTTTCTGGAAACACTTCCCCTTCTTGTACATCTGTCCACAAACTTTTCACTACCACTGATAGCTGGAAAGCAAAGATATTGCATTCTGAGGACACAAAAAACATCACAGTAAAACCACACTATGAAGCATAGTAGGAGCAATGTCTTTCTGCTCAGACAACTCCTCAACTGCCTTAGGTAAGTAGGACAAAGTCTCAGGAAACAGGTATGTTAGGTACAGTCATGTCCTCAAAACTTTCAGCTACACAAAGATTACGTAGGCAGATTTTTCTACAGCAATAGCAGTATAAAGGACAAATTACTAAAACTTTTGGATGAGTCAGAGTCATTTCCTGTAGTTCACTCCGTCTGCTTTGGGATGCAGTGCTTAACTTCTCTGGGTGCTGGCAGCCTGAACCCTAAGCTGTTTTTTTCCCAGCATCTTCCACCTCCATCAGTAGGCTCCCCACTGTGGCTGGAGACAGGCACACAAACATGCATTGTCAGGACCCAAATCTGCAAACACTTCAGCTGGGAAACAGTACTTCGTCCTAGGAACAGTCCCATTTGACATTTTACATTGCACAGAGCAGTAAGTGTCTGAAGGATCAGGCTCTTAGTGATTATGTGATTTACAGGTACATCTCTTAAGATTCAAAACAATGCAGGTCATGCAAAGGCAAATAATTCTGGTCTCTCTTAAAGCACTAAAAATCCCCAAATCAAACACCAGTGCCTAAAATTAGATCCACAATCAAGTGACAGAGATTACACAACATTCGTTACAAGGTTTGCCAGGATTTTCAAGCAGAAAAAACCCAGAAGGAAATATAGATCTACTCATTAGGACTTCTAATATCACAGTGAGTAAATTATTTTTTAAAAACATCTTGCATTACAGGGAATATACAATCTCAGGGGAAACAAACAGTCTCTGAGCAGCTTACACTTTTGGCAGCAGCCCAAGATAGCATGAGGTGCAAATCACGAAAATGCTTGAGTTTGTGTCAATTCTGTGCTCAACATCTGCACGAGTTTTCTTCCTAACTGTAAAAAAATCCTAGCTCATGTTTGTTCCTTTGTTCTAAATTCAAACATCATATATGTTATCAGACACATCAGAAAAATTGTGATTATTCCTTGGATCTGAATCTTTTCTGTCCCTTAACTCTACCAGATATGTAACATCCCATGTGATAGATCATGTATTGACAGCCAATTACAGCATTAAACCAACAAAAAGAAGGCCAATTACAATGCTGTGATTTACCTCCTTTAAGGGACTAATTTGTGTTAATTTAATTAAATTAATTTTAAAGGCCTAATTTCTTTTAAAATGTAGGTATTATTACAGAAGGTATTGCAGGATGTGTTGAGGACTCAAAATGTGATTATTTGGACATTACAACAGTCTATAAATATTTAAAGCATTAAACCCAGAGAGGGTTAATGTATCACAGGAAAGTAACATTAGAACTACTAGGGCGAATTGTATGGAAAAATGGACAGGTTTGAATATATTTGAATGTGGAATAATCTCCCAATAAGAGAGAGCTGATACTGCATTACTTGACATTGTTTCAGTGACAATCCCTAAAGAGCATTCAAAATCTACCGAGTTAAAACATGCAAAATGAGAGACACATTAGAACATGAAACTGATTACCTATGCAAACTGTTATAAACAGAGTTCATCACCCTGATTTTAAGAGTAATGAGTTCATCATCGTCAGTAAAATATATAATTGGAAATACTTGGTTGAGAAAAAAATATCCACCCTGAATATAGACATTTTCTTGGTCATCCACCCCTCCTGTTTCAAAACCAAGACATACACCCTCTTTAGTGCCTGTAAAACTGGTAACACCTGTACACCACGCCAGGATATTAAGCTGTTCCTATCATTTTATCAATGCTGTAAAGATCTCTCTACAGGAGAGAACAGTAACCACCACCGTGGTGTGGTTTCTGACCTGCTTGTTAGCAGCTCAGCTAACTCAGCTGGCTGGTTCAGAGTTTTTAAAAAGGCAAGCTGACAACAACATGCTCTAAATGTTGGACTAAGCAAAATTTCAGAGTGCATGTTTAGCGTAGTGTCTTGATTCCTTTTTCTTTCAAGTTTGCTGGGTAAGGAAGAAATATTTTTGCCTTAAAAAATTGATCACAGACAGACAGACAGCATTTATGTGTATTTATTTGCCTGTAGTATACAATGCAGGCTCTACTTGTGCGGGAACATGATGTCTGGACACATGATATTGGGAATGCTAGAACCCTAACACAATCCCAGCTACTTTTTGCTTGAATCTCATTAAGCCCTCCCAAAGTAAGACAAAAATTATATAAGTTAAATCTTCTGATACCATTCAGAAATTTGAGAACCTTATATTTGCCCAGGATCACTAAATGCTTCCCTCCAATGGGAGTTCTGTACATTCAGATTTTGAGAGGACTAACAGAAAGCCCTTCAGAGAGAGATGCAGTTGAGTAGGAGGTTCTAATGTCTGCCCAAGAGCAAAGTAGGAGAAAGGCAGCTGTCAAATTTCTGGGGCATTGTGAATTCAGGAGGAAGATGAAATACTGAGGAAGCAGGTGAAAAAAAAAGTCATAAGCCCTTTCATAAGGTTTGGGGTTTTTTTTCTATTTAAGAATGTGGTTTTTATAGTACAAACAGACATCACCAGTGACGCTTCATGCTGGATCAGATCTGTCAGGAGGACAGACAAATGCTGAAGCCAGACCACAGCACATTTTCATGACGTCACGAGAGAGAAACAAGAAGAGCTTAGCTGAACACAAATAACTCACATTTCCTCCAGTCAGTTTTCAGCTTCCAGTCTCAAAACTATGCCTTTTTGTTCTTCACACTTTGCTGTGTGAAGTTGTCCCACTAACCCATTCAACCCTGTCCCTTCTTTGTGGTCCTCAAGGAGTTCACGCCTTACTCAGATTGTTGAGACACACAGTACTTCTCTCCTAGCCATCTATGAATTGTTTTGCTACCTGAATCCCAGATTGCACAATGGGTATGATTGCTGCTTACCTAATGTTTGTTATAAAACCTGTGACAGCATTTTTTCCTTGCTGCTCTACAAGAGGAAATAGCATTTTATTTGAAATGCTGTGCTGAGTGTCAACATGAGAGGTGTTTTAAAAGAGCTGAGAAGTATGCTGTCAGGAAAATGTTTCCAGGCCTACCTCCCCTCCCACATCCAACTGTGTTGAAATAATCAAATGCTATACCACTTGTACTTGGGGAGAGGATGACTAACAGCAGCTAATTACTGCTCAATCTGTTGCCCTCAGCAGCTATTGGTCTGAATCACACCCACTGACACCGAGGGGCACAGTTTGCAGTGCGGTGCTCTAGAGGCACCTTAATTTTCAGGGTCTTCCTTGGGAGGCAGCAACTGGGACAAGAACTGCACATATTAAGATCCTGTCACAGAAACTGCTACCACCATGCCTGATTCAGCAGATGGCCTGAACACCCTGGCTGTGAGCCTTTTTGGGTCAGCCTTGTCCTGTTTAGGGCCCTGGACAAGCCAACGTCACACTGCAAGGAAAGGAGACGGTGGTTACTGATTTCTTTCTGCTTCGTCCTTGTGCAGCAGAGACAGAACCTAGCTCAGTGGTACTGGGTATTAGTTTCTGCTTCTTTCCCAGTTTGCTGCTGCAGTAGCAAAGAGTTGGCAGAGGGCCTTCTGTATCACATTTGATCTGTTGACACTTGCAGCAGTGCTGGACTCTAACACTGTAGGAGTTTCCGTCTGGAGAAATATGGTAGCCCTTCCTGCCTCCTCATTCCACTCCCTACGGAAAACCTCCCTTTTGTTTTCCCAAATTCTGGGCCAAATAAAATATACCAAAATAACACTGGAGACACAGAAGGAATCTCTTGCCTCAAACTTGGCCTCAGAGCAACACATGCAACCATTAGTTGTCTCACAAATGAAGTCATGTGGGTGGAATCCAGGCAGGGTTTCACCAGCAGGGACTGCAGGTTCACCCTGGCTGCTCTGCAAACAAATACCCCCTTGTTTGTGGTGGCCAGAATGACCACTTTTCTGTTTTCATGCTAGGAGAATCCAGAATTATACTCTTCAGCTTGTTAATTTAAATCTTTCTAGGAAAGATAGGGACAGAAGGTCTTGAACTGTGGTGGTGTAGATGCCTGCTGGCAAACATGCTGTGACATTTCACTGTTGCATGGAGAAGAGGCAGGAAGGCAATACTTTTATCAGAGTTGTTAGAGATCCTGCCTTACTCCTGAAGCTTTTTATTATTTCAGGGATAATCTCTTGAGCAATCATGTAATTCTGCTGCATGCACATGATGTATTCAACCCCGACACCTGAGGCAGAGGTTGACTTTCTATAGCATAACCCACCTGCACAAAGCAGCCAGTATTATCCTGCTTAATCAGAGCACAGCTCTGTTACAGGAAGCCTATTACGGCCCTGCACAGAGATACCACAGAGCCTCATTTCTTACTCAAGGTTCCTCAGTGTCATTCCAGGCTCAGACCATTACAGCATGAAAGAATCTGAGATTTGGCCTAGAGCTGATGATGTAGTATGGTACTGTTCTTTACTTAGAAGTAAGGAAAGTTTTATTATCAAGCTTCTGTCATTTCTGTCTCACCTGGGGCACCTCTAATGCATCATAGTTCTGCACAGCTAGGTTAATGGTGCAGTCCCATTAAGACAAGGGACTTAGAGAAGGTTTCTCTAAAATGTAGCTTCTCTGTTTCTGCTGCCATGTGTGTTTGAAAAGCACATTACTAGGTAAAACCTGTTTGAAAAGCATATTACTAAGTAAAACCTGTTTAACTTACCCTATCTTATACAGATTTTCATCCCTGTGTGAAATCAGTGTCAAGACAGTATGTCTGGTGATAATGAATAGCCACATACTGTGTGCTGTAACTTCAATTCTTTTTATGGAGCTTTAATCTCTTCCCGATTCCATCTGCCTCCTGTTCTGACAAAGGCCATATGGCTCTTCAGAGCCACCTATGCATTGGTTAGGTGGGATGCAAGTGTTTGAAGTGGCACTTGCTCTTCTGAGGAAATTTCCATCTCAGGTATAGACTGAGAATGGGGTCACTGACTGGTTGTGGACTCTTCTAGGATACATGGGCTTGAAGAGCAAAAAGGATCATCACCACTGGCTGATTGGACACCTCCATTTTCTCCTCCTTTCTCTTACATTCCTCTCCTCCCAGTACTGGTCTATTGTTTTCAGATGCAAATTGCTTGTAAAAATTTATATATCAAATTTATCTCAGAAAGAAGCTCTCCCTAATGGTCTAGCAGCTTCTCAGCAGCAGCATTATTTGACAGATATTCAGGAAAGAACTTTATGTCTCTAGCTAGGCTTTCATGCTTGACTATAATGTGCTGTCACCTTTATAAAGAAACACTTCAGTGCTGCTGAGAAGACCCTTACTCAGGGATAAGGGAGACCCTTACAGCACACACAGCAACCACTTCTAGATCTCAGCAATTCTTAAAGTGTGCTCTGGGTATCTACAGAGACTTCAAGGTAGCAATTGCATGAATGTTCATAGGATCATTGGTTAATGATGTAACAAGAAGGATAACGTTATTTTAAAATTCAAATAATAAAACGTGCAAGGATTCCAGCACTAGTCCACCTTTCCTGCTACACAAGTCCTCCTTCTCTTACCTAGCTTCCTCTTGTGTGAACTCCAGGTTTCCTCAATTAATTCCTGACAAACCGCCTTGCTCTGGCTTTTGTATGCTATGCTCCACATTCTTTGGATTTTTCTTATAGATGTTATGGATGAGGTTTTTCACTTTTTTCACTTCTTTTTATCACATTCCCTTGCTGTTGCATGCATCTCCTCCTGGTTAACTGGTTCTCCACCTTGGTCTGCCTTTCCCACCTTGAGTGTCATCATCACCTGCCCTCTGCTCCGAGCCTGCAAAGCCTCCATCAGTGGAGACCTCTGAGAACAGGTCAGACTCACATTTACCAGAAATAACATAAGTACAGTTCACTCTGCCTTCAGGCAGGAAACCAATTAAAGGACTTACTGAGGCCCCTTCCAGACCTGCATCTTTCTGATTCTATTATCCCTTGCATTAGTGGGAGAGCAGTAATGGAGCCACACTTCTTGGCACAAACGTTTCCAGGTGATTGTTATCTTGGACTCTTGGGCTTGCAGCTGGAGATCCCCACTTGGCTGCCTGCAGGGTAGCACAGACTGCAGCTAGTGCCAGGGCTCAGACTTGCCATTTTGGCTTCAGTGATGACTTAAACATCTGAGCCTCTTATTTCCATAAAGTTATCAAATTACTTTCATTTTCAGTTATTCTGTGTTGTACAAACACAATGGCCATAGATACTTCTCACTAAAATAGGGGTCTTTCCTCATTCTGATTATATTTGTATTTGTCTTTCTGGGTAATTCCACAGGTAGCACAGGCAGCATACAACACTCCACAGTACATCCTGAAACTGTTTTGAGTATAACTACTCTTTCAATCAGCAGATGAGTTTGCTGTCAGGTGTGCAGGTAGGATATCCCAGTTAAGAAATTCAGCTCTTTCAAAATTATTAATTTTCTCTTGTATTAAATTCCTTGCTAAATAGGTTTATAAAGAGTAGGAAAAAAATTGCTTTACCGCATGTAAAAACATTCTAGAATGAATGCCCCTTTATACCCATCCAGCTGCAAATTGCTGTTATCTGTTCAGAACAATTAGCCTATTATACATCCTCTTAAAACCTGATACCAGCCCATCATCTTGGAGTCCGAAGTATAAAGCCATCCATTAACTTCCTTACACTTTGGATCAGCCCGCAAAAACAGCTTAGTGTTCCAGCATCCCTCTCCATAGGGTTGCTCATTATCAGCTATCAGCTTTTTTGCTAACAGTTCCACACCGAGCACAAAAAAGAAGCCAAAGGGTTCGCCTGTGGTTTTCTATTATTTTAAGCGCTTTGGACTGAACTTACATCAATATTGTTATTGGTGTACTTAAAATAATAGTCAGAAGAATAGATGACTGGAAAAAGGTGAGGTGGTTTGGGGAGGAGGAGGAAATACCAACGCTGCTGGAAAAACAACTTTTTTTAAAAAAAACAGTGTTTCAGTGAAGCAGATTTTAACAACAAGCACCACTGACTTCTATGGAGTTGCTCCTAAATTGTACTAAAAGAGCTGAAGAGAGAGTAGAAATTTTATAGAGGCAGAAAAAACCTAAAATATACAAAACATTTCAAACAAAATGGATCTTTGAAACAATCAGAAGTTTTCAGAACTCTGGTACAGGCAGTCCAAAGCTCAAAGGCTTTCGGGCTTGTGTAAACCTCTGAAGTAAATCCATGAAGCACGTTGGGCAGAGAACTCATAGAAAGCATTTTCAGAATCAAAGGCCTGACTACTATATAGTCTCCTTGGAAAATTAGGTTGTCCCTGTGCTGTTTGCCAGTCTTTAATCACCTTTAAATTACAATGTAAAGTGTACTTGTGGGTCATAGCAATTAATTTAATTTCTTTCTGCCTATTCCATGAAAGTACTCCTTTAGTCTAAGAGGGAATTTGTAAGTGTAAAATATGATTTGTTTTTTATTTGTGCTCTGTATTGTTTCCTTACATTCCTTTTCCATGGTTCAGTTTTCTCATTGTTTTTATTATCCATTGGATCTCAGTTTTGCTACAATAGAGGAGCACCTCAGACAGATACAGCAAGGCATAGACAAAAAAACCTGAGAATAAAATCTTGTGATGCGAATGCAATTTCTCTTTTTCTTCCCACTGCTTCCAAAGAAAAGCTAATTGTTGTCACACCCTGCTCCACACATGAGACAGTACACAGCAGGCTGCTCACACCAGCAGAGATGCTCGGTCTGCCAACGCTGCTGGTGGCATCATCCCTCTCCGAGTACAAAGTCCCCATCCCGGTCTGCTTGAGGGCTACCGAAAGGTAAAGGTTTAGGTAGGGGCTGGCAGCAGGACACGCCGTCCTTTTCCCCTGGCTGCTGCTCAAAGCAGGGCACACTGGTCCTCTAAGAAGCTGGCACAGGCAGCTGGCCCAGCTCGGTAACGACAAGTGCACAGGTGTTGGGAATTTGCCCAAGGGCATGAGTCCCAGATGAGAGCTGCAAACAGGGAAGAGGAGATGCAATGATGCAGAAGGGGATGGACACAGAGACCGTCAATAGTCCAACACAAAGGCAGCCCTTTCCCTGAGGTATCCAACAGGCACGGCTGTCTGGGAGGAAGCACCACAGGGATTTTTCCTATTTGGTGGGTTGAATTGTTCCTTTCCTTTGATTCATTATGGGAAAAAAGGCTTACATTGAGATGCTCTCAGGCAAGTGCCTGTGGTGTTCATTATCATAAGCTGGCAGGAGGCAAGACTGTTCTGTGCTGGTAACGAACAGGGACTGTCCTCTATCAGCATCTTTCCATCCAAGCTGCTTGTAAAGCTATTCTACCTTCTTTCCTGCATTTTCACCTTCCTGGCTGGGGGGTGCACACTGCCAGCAGCCCTGACTGATGAGGGAAAACATCTGGTTGTGATGTTCCAAATCAGGGAACAGGCAGTGAAGGCTCTGTCTGCAGGTGACCCGGATAAAGTACTAGTTTCCAAGGATGCTGTTTTCATTTGGATGGCAGGTCTGAGAGGAAAAATTTCTTTCTATACCAGTTTTAAAGGAAGGAGAACTGCTCTTCGAACAGTAATTCTACTATAATGAGAAGAAAAAAACCCCAAGTGAGTCAGGATGAAATTTGATATTTATAAGTTGTTGATTTTGGAAGTCCTGTTTCAGGTGTCTATAAGCAAGATGGTTGCATTATCATGCTAACTCATAATCCCGAATATGCTTTGCATTTGTATGGATGATGTACTGGGAAAGACTATGATTCTCTTTTGCCTTAGATCAAGGAAAGCTTGTAACTCCTACATGATGGGCAGTCACAGATGCCTGATATAATTGGGTATGATGGTCAGCATTTACACAAGAGTAGTGAGGTTTGTGAGAAATGCTTTTGTTATCATATTTCTTGGCTTCCACAGCACAGTGTTCTTTTTTAAAAAATTATAACAAACCAAGCCAAACCACTCTTCATATTAGTTAATGGGCATAGAAAAAAAAATCCCTGTGGGAGGAATTTCTTTTTCTAGCATAATGATAGATTTCACTAGGAAAAAATTCCATTTATTCCAAAATAAACTGTTAGCATTCTAAGCCATTTCTGTGGGGTTTTATCTGTTATAATCTAATCAGAACTATTTTTAGAACACCAGTGTATAATAATATTAGACAGCACTGATCTCTGAGACAATTTGAGACTCCCAATTGAGTTTCTGCTAGAGATGCGTACCATAAAAAGCCCCATCACAAATTTGCCCCTTTGTTACAGAGGCTGCCAGACAGATCAAGGACTTAAAGGGCCTGCCATTTGAAGTCTCTTCAGTTTGAAGATGTACTGTCAGGGATCAGTATGGAGAAAGCTTTTGTTCTGCTGCTAGAGTAAGTGTTTGTAGATGAAAGGAGAACGCCTGTGCCTGGGCCATCAACCTGCCACTTTTCAAGACATGAAATTCACTTGGAACTAAGCATGGGATGGTGGACTGAAAAATAACATATATTTATTTTTACTTTGCTTACTACATTGAGGAGCATCCCAATCACTTTGTAAAAGAATATTGATACATAATTAACCTACTGGAATGGAAGATTTACAGCATAAAGAGCCGAAACTTGAAATTGCACAAGCAAAGTTCTGAGGCTACATTATAGTAATTGGGGAATGTTTGCATCATTTTCAGTGTGTTTTGATCAAGTCCTTAGCACTTCTGGAGCACAGGTATTTGGCCACCTGTCACTAAAATCTGTCACAGAACCATCACCCTACTAGATTTTTAAAAACATGAACGTAGGTATGCTGTTGTCTCTTATTCCTTGAACAACCTCCTCAGATCCCAGATGAAATACACTGGGTAAGACAGTGAAAACAGGAAGCATTTTTAAAGCCACAGAGATTACTTTAGGTTTTTAATGTCTTTGCCACCTTTAACTTATGCAAGAGTATATGGTAATGTATTTTCTTCTGTGATGCTGCAAAATTGAATATGAAAAGAGGAGAAAGGGTGGGTCTCTATAAATCTACAGTTTATGTTGTTAGATTGTCAACATTCCTGGCCTTCTGACTTTACCCATCATCCAGAGCCCCCATATACTCTTGCCAAGGAGTGACTTACTTTATGCTGTGTCCTCTGTTCAAAGATCTCCAAGCACCTAATGAAGTATATTTTCTGACTATTTACTGTAGACACCACGAGCATTTTGCTCATCATTGCAATTCAGCCACCTCTGGGGTGGAAAACAGTGTTTTAGGCAGAAAGCAAGTATTACATGAGGGATCTAAGCATAAAGTACAGAATATCATGTTCTTAATAAAACTAAGGGGGAATTTTGGACAGAGATAAACAAAGAGATTTACAAAGAAGGTGATACAGAATTTTGACTGACACAATTAGTTAGATCCCTGATTTTATTTCTGAGCTTAAAGCACCACAATATAAAACACTGCCTGCTAAAATAACATATTGGAGATTGGCTCAAGGGAAAATCCTGCCAATACCGTTTCCTAATATTTTTTAGCAGAAGCAGGACTGACCCTGTCTGCATTTTGAGTACCTCGAAAGAAGAACTTGTGCCCAGAGAGACAGACGTAATGGATGACTACACAGATGTAATCCCACCAGTTGGTGTCTACCACAAGGTCTCTGCTTTCTGCCAGAGGATAGGTCAATTACAGATTCCTGTGAATCAACTGATATCAAGCATAGCACCCTTTCCTCCTCTCTTCTTAGCAGCCCTTGCTTCTTGGTTCAACCAGGATGGACATATTAGAAATATGAATACTTTTATTCCTGCACATGCAGGGAAGGGTTTGATCTTGCTCCCGTTGCTAGATTTCAGTGTGATTTAGAGGGTGCAGCAGAAAGTGGAGACTCACTAGAGAAGATTCTGGCATCATTTGGACCAGCATTAATTTGAGGTGTATTTCTGACATCAAGTGCCCTACTCCAAATATACTGCAGTATAGCTGAGAACAAAACATAACTCTGAAGCATTACATTTACTGCTGCCGCCTGTATGAGAAAACAATTCTCTGTAACTTCCATAGTCAGTGAAGATGCCTCAAACCTTTGAACCAGGTGACTTTGTGAGTAGCTGGCTTTAGCCTGGCTGTAGTAACCAAGTCTTACGTTCAAGCACAAAATAACGCAGGTGATCCCAGGCAGCCTTGGCTTCCCTGTTCTCCTTGGCTGCGCAGGCTGAGGAGCAGATGGGTGGTTTGGTCACATTACTCGTTCAGCTAAAGCTCAGCACTTTGTTTAATGCTTTGCTGTTTAAGATTGGAGTGGCCAGCACTCTGCAGATTTGAACCTGCTCTTCCTACCACTTCAAAGGAATCTGGATACTGGGGCAGATTTGGATCTCCCACCAGTTTTAACTGGTATAAACTATGTGATAACTGGTATGAACTATGTGTAATAACTCTATTACTTAAGGTCTCCAAGGACCTAATATGAGCACTAAACTAGTAGTGAAATAGTAACAAAGCCCATAATACTTTTGAACTGGTCGGTAATATAGTGATTGAAATATTATAAAAGTGATTTGAAATCCAAAATTTTTACAAAATAATATTAAGCATCAGTCATTGTACAAGCTAATACTGAGCATAATGCAATGATCCTGTTAAGTACTTAGGCCAGGAAGGATTTACAACTTCATTTCCCAATGGTAATCAGAAACAGTCCTGTAGAAATAAATGCAGTTATACTGGTGTAAAAGCCCAGAATTCAGACTACAGGGTGAAACATCACGTGTTGTTTAGTGAATCCTTGCAATCTATTTTTTTGTCATATTCCCTCTTCTCACAAGCACATCTGGTGTTTTAGGAACATTGTATTCAACAGTGGTAAAAGGACACTAGGGCCAAGAATAACAAATGAAAAACAAAAACACTGGGACCTAATGCTGATCTCATATGGGTGTAAATCAGAGGGATTCCAGCAAAGCCTTTGGAACCACCCCAGTGAAATACTTGTGTCTGATTCAGGATCAAGACTGTACAGACCAGTAATTTTCTCTGTCAGGCCTGAAATTCTCCCAATTCCACTGGGAAATTTTACTGCAAAGTATCTTTTAAAAATCTTCTCATAAATATCACAAATGCTGAGGAAGTGACAAAGTAAAGCAAAAAGACTTTAGTAGCTCTTGTGTCTGCACCAAGTAATGTAAAATACTCGTCAAACCAGATTAAGCACAAGTATTTGATTTGCAATTTTCAGCACAAGAAGGGAGTTTGACTACAAATAAATACGTATTTTGCACGTAGTTATGGGATCAGTACATGTTTGCTCTTAAGTCCTTGAAAGACAGAGAAAGTCTTTCCACTGACTGCAGGGTGGGTTGTCCTCAGTAACATAAACTTCCGAATAAAATACATTATTGCACTTTGTATTTCTGGTCTTGACCTGAGGCATTGCCATAACCACAACACTTGTAATGCTTGGCAATTTAACTACATAGACTGTCTTTAAAATGTAAACATATCCCAGCTGCTTATTGACAAAACTGTTTGAAGGCACAGACATTAAAACCTCTCAGTCCCCCTTTGTTGTAGGGAGATCCTAGCAGGGAGGAAAATTGTGTGCATAAATATCTGCTGCATGATTCTCAAAGCTAAATCACATCAAATTAGAACCATTGAAAAGACATGGGTCTTCCTCTTCCTGGAGACATTATGGCAAAATTTCAGTAAATTTTGTGTTTGTGATTGTCCAGTGCTGCTGTTCTTATTTCATCCCACTGTACTTGTATTTTTATCTTGTTAAGTAACTTTCCTCCTCCCTCCTGTTTCAAATATTGGTGGAATCTCCCTCTCTGCTGCTGTCTCCCTTCAGGGCTGCTGTAAAGCTAACTGTAGTCAAGAGGACTTTTTGTGATTTTAAAGAGTCTTTGTAGGAGGTACTGACTTTAGTTATCCTCTGCATGTTTTTTTAATGCAAATAAAAAAACATTTCTTTGCAAATTATGTCTCTTACTGTCTTGCAGTCATTGCTGCTTCAGTTGCCTGCAGTTCATCAATCCTCAGGGACAAGGCAGCCCACTAAGAATGATGCTCCTGTTCCTGCTGTACAAAATCTCACCCTATTTTTCTCCATGGCCCTTTAGGTGAGGATGCCCTTTTAAACTCTCCTTTGCCAGAAGTCAGTATGCTGCTTGCTTTGTAAACAGAGGAATAACCTACTCAGGGCTGCCCCTTGTTTGACTTTGCATTCAATGAACATCAAGCCAAACAGCAGCTAGAATGCCTGACCTTAAAGACTGAAGTTCAGCAAGAAACTCTGAGATCTTGAGGCAAAGAGTTTCATATTACTGACTCCAGTGTCTTTCATTGATTAGACGTTTTACAACAGATAGTGGCTTTCAAGGTTTATTTGGAAACTTTGTCAGGAGGGCAGAGATGGGGGAAGGGAGAGAGTAAGCAAGGCTGAGGGTTTCTTTTAGATTTAGTGTGTGGCACTAGGATGGGAATAAACAAAGGTGGCAGAAGGGAATGCCATTAACATACCATTTCCAGATTTACCCCTCGACTTATTGTTGGGTCAGTTCCCTCTAGCTGTAGGTGGAGAGAGGGGGGTGAACTCTGAAAGGAGGGAGGGTACAGAGGAGGAATGTGGGAGTTGTTCACTGTAGAGGATTTATTCTTTTCCTGCAAAATGCTTTCAAGTCCAGCTGAAGCACATTGGAATGATCCGAATATTATGAATTAATCTGTGTGAACACCTCAATTGTGTTCAAGCTTCAAATTCTAGGTCCTTGGTAAAATGTCATACAGGTGAAATGCCACATAGGGAACTGGGCAGCATTTGTTGACAGCATGCAAAACGTGCTCACAGGAACATCTGCTGTGTGAAGACTCGATTCAAGCAGAGAGGAACAGCAGGACAGGTAAAAATGCAGAGAGGGGCAAGAAGGGAAGATTCTTATTTTGTCCAGTTTCCAAGGGCCAGATTTGGAGACTTTCAAAAGAAAAGTAAAAGGAGCTTGTAAGAGGGACTCCTAATGAGATGAGTTCCAAGACTTACCCTGGAAAATAACTTTCAAAGCTGCCAGGCACAGCAAGGCTGGGAAACACTGCTGAGGCCAAACTCAGATATGGACCAAGGCCGTAAGCACTGAAGTCAGTAGAAATATCCACAAGGAAATGTAGATATCAACAAGTATTAGGTTCACAAGTAACACAGAAAATGTTTTGGTAATCACTTGAGGACTCAGAAAAAAGACTGTGTAGTATGGCTCACTGAAAGACCATGCAATGGCAACAATGATCATGTAACGGGGGCTGTGCCTCTGTGCGTGTGTGGAGGGGGGCACCCACGTGTGTGCCTCCTGACCCGCTGGTGTTGAAAAAGTCTCAAGTATCAGTCTGTCTTGAGGTAAGACAAAAAGAGAGCATGAAGCAACCTGTAATTTCTGTGGGCTGTGGCTGAGCTGAAAAAGAGAGGGGGTGTACGCTGGAATGCACATAACCCTTTTCTAACCTCTCACACCTTCCCGTGTTGAAGATAAGGATTGACATGGGAGTTATTTGTCCACTCAAGCTCTCAAAGAGCTCAAGAAACTGCCAGTTAGGCTGTAGTCTGACTGAGCTCCCTGTTTCTGGAGTGATATCTTCTGCCAGGGTTAATTAATATTCTTAATCTACATTTCCAGTGCATATTTTTGAGTAAGGAAGAAAAAAATCTAACAGTCTAGCAAACAGGGAAAAACGCTGAGGCTTAAGAAACTGTTCTGCACATGGGACAAATCCTTCCTTTGTGAGACAAAGCAAGTCTGGGCTGCTAGGATTTCTGGGAATCATCAATAGTCAGTTACGTGAGCTTCAGGAGGTGACCTTGGACTCCTTACAACCTGATCCACTTTTACTCTATTCTCACTCTGACTGTGGCTTACCACAACATTTTAAAAAGTTGAAGAGTGCTAAAGAATTTTTCTTGTCTAGCATCTGTCCTGGGCTTCTGGAGGAAAACAGCGATTTTCTCTCAAGGACAAACAGAAAACTCCTACTCAGTGAGACCCCAGAAAAATTACAGTCTATGCTCCAGACTCCCATTATCAATCCAAATACACAGAAGATTATTCCTCTATTATTTTTCTCCATTGCACTCCTGTGGTCACTTTCACCTGTGCTAATGCAGACTCCCAATAGTCCAAAACTCTCCAATAATTCAACAGTAAAGAGTTCAGAGAGCAACAACAGCACTCAGAGACCTATGAAATATAATCTATGAGGAGATGGCAAAGGAATTTTTGCTTTCTTAAATTCAGAGAAGACTGAACAGAGACATGATAACAGTCCTCAAAAATGTAAACGACTTCAGCAAAGAGGAAGAAAATAATCTCTTCTCTCCCACGTGGAGAGGATAAGAATAACAGGCTAAAATTGCAGCAGGGACTTTTTTTTTTTTTCAATTAAGTATCAGCAAAACCATTTGTAACTGTTAGATTGGTGTTACTGAAGCATTGGGATAGGTTGCCTTGGAAATCAACACATCCGGAACACTTTCAAAGCAGGCTGGACCAACATCTGTGTTAATGGGGAAGGTGCCACTGGCCTGCCATGCTCTTGGAGATGGAGAAGGATTTGGTGACTCCTTAGTATCCTTTCAAGCTTTGCTTTCATAAAATTTAATGGTTCGTTGGATAGGTACATGTTCATTTATCACCCTCTGGGAGAATTTTAGAAGTACTACTTGCACATGTGTGTTCTTTGCCTCCAGAGCCTTCCTTGAGATTATTACTCTTCCAAACACTAGGCTCTGCCCTGGGGTTCTCTCCTACAAAAGGTGACACTAGTCTGGCCAACCAGGAGCTATAACCCTAACAATAACTGAAAGGACTAATATTTCTAAAGAAACTACAGAAATGGGCCTTTGCCTACCTAGTCACTTGCCTTCACTTTTGTAGTGGTTTGCACTACAGCAAAGCTGAGTTTTGCTCTTCCAAGACAACCACCAGTGAAACACAGAAAATGGGACCTGGGACAAGAATGGTTAGCAGGGTCAGTCCCTGGCTGTCACAGGCAGCTGTATCAGGTAATCCTTGTGGCAAACTCAGCAAAGTCCATCTCCAATCTGGTTCAGTTGCTTGTCCTTGCTACTCTCACTGGCTGGCTTCTTCAGAACATCAGCACTTAGGCAGCCAAGAACCTTCCTCTAATTTCTAGCCCAGCATTTTTTTCTTGGCCAGTTTATTAATTAGTTCCTGTGCTATTGCTGCATTTCCATCAGTCCAGAGTTTTCCAGATCAGTAGCTGGCATCAGTATCCCTCTTGGTTTTCATTCTGTAAGGCTAAACAGATTAAGCTGTATTCTTATCCTCTTAGGGAGCCAGGGGAACGCACCCATAATAGATGAGTAGTGCACTTGTCTCCTGTGATAGAGAAGAGGTCGCCCAAAATAACAGGGTGAAGAAAGAGTGTCTCAAAACCAAAACAAAACCAGTTTTGTAACACAAGGTGAAGGCCTTGGAAGAGTTAGGAAGTGAAGTTGCCCTGTTAAAAACGCAGTTGTCCTACAGAAACTGTTGATATCTTGGATACTCTCTGAAGTGCTGCAACAAATCTGAGAGTGGAGAGCAGTTCTCGCATCAGTCTCCACCAAGCATGGCCTGCTTTCTGCTGCCAGCTGTCTCCTCTGGATAGAGCTGAAGCCCACAGATTTCTGCTCTTTTTCCCACGTCCCCTTTCAGAGGGCAGCCCCACTGGTGGCACCGCTGCTGCAGTGCTGTGGTTACACATCCAGCAGCAACGCGGCTGGAACGCGCTCGTCCCCACCCTCCTCCACTCCTAGCTGCTTTTTCCATTTCCCACCGGACGCCCTCCCTGCTGCCAGTGTAAGTGTTTGCGCAGTTCTGTGCGGAACCAGGTCAGGCATCTGGTCCCAGCCAAGAAAAGAGCCTGCAAATTTATTTTTTCTTCCAGCTGGAAGAAGTTCTGTCTGGTTTCTTGGGTGGCTGCACAAGCACTTTGGCTGGCAAAAGGGAGGGAAGAGGATGGGAGTGGAAATAAGCAACCTTGGCATGCATGATCCTCCCAAGTGAGTGTGGCTGATCCACAGAGCCTCCTCTTCGCTCTCAGCTAGCGAGGGCTGATCTTGCAAGGAAAATCATGGACTTGTTTTTCGTCATGCCCCAAATGCTTCCCACCCTCCTTTCAAGGAACACTGTCCTTCCCCCATCCATCTCTAATTCATCAAAGAGGCTCTCTAATCAACCAACAGCCATTAGAACAGCCTGGTTTTGAAGGTCTCCCTCTTGTCTTACGTTATAGACAAGCATGGAAGAGTTCAGGGGCTGTTTAGTCTAAAACTGGTGAATGCTACTACTCATGTCACACAATCCCTTCAGAAACTGGGCTGCGTTTTCGGTGCCTGAATCTTTGTACCATCACAATGGTGCATCCTTACATCACAATTAACAGTTACTGGAAAGATAGTTTGAAAATGTAGTTCTTTGTAATCACTTTTAGAAACAGGTATATCTAAATAGTTGTGTTCATTGAGGCACTCCTTTCTTGGGCAGCTATTATAATCCAGTTTAAAATAAACCCACTCCCCTCTGTTCTCACATTTTTTACCTCTGAGCTTTGCTATTAATGACATAGACAAACCATTTCTAAGATAAATTTTATTATTTGAAGTTTTCTCCTGACACTTCAAAAGAGGCTGGTACAGCCATTACTACCAATACACTTTGCAGAAAGACTCTCTCATGTTGTCCTGGGAGAGGATAACAAGAACCTGGTTTGATTGAAGTATCTACAAGGACACAGAGGTTACCATAAATTTTGACTGATTTCCGTAGTTACTTTGAGGGCATAGCACAGGATTACTACTCTTTGCAATATCTCTCTGAAGTGTGTGTTAAAAGAAAAATATCCTAGCATAGCATTTAGATATACTAAGAAAAAATAATTTTTAAAAGGCGCATTGTTATATATCATGCAGTCCTGTCTGAAATTTGTGCACTGGTAATATTTGTTTATCTACTAAATGACATCAGAGATACTTCATTCCTGTCTGACCACTAGAAAATATTTTGTAGTGGGTTTTATGCTTATGTCACTTATAGGAACTCAAAAAACTTTGGCCAGCTTTCATGGGCTGTTTGCTGGAAGCCTGTTCACAAAGAACCTGTACAACATGAAGTCCTTTTAACTCCCAGGAGTGCCTTAACAAGTACAGTTGGCACCCACCCAGTGCAAATTATCTGTTAATAAGCAACATGTATTTATAACTTGATCAACCATAACTACTTTTTAAATATTACAGTAAAAAAAGTAAATTAAAACAGGTAATTATCTATATTAGCATCTGTGCAATAGGATACTCATAGAGATTTTTTTTTTGTTAACTTACAGGTTCCTATCAGGAGAGCAAGTCAACAACAGCAGCAGATGGCTGCATTTTGAGTTAAATGCTCTTTATATTAAAGGAAAAACAGAAGTCAAAAGCCAACAGGTGTTGAAGAGTAGCAATGAGTAGCCTCTTTCCCCTCACCTCCACTTCCCTGCAGAATTCAATCACTTCAGTGATAACAAGACATAGGGATCTTAATTTTCATTCAAAAGTAGGAACGTTAATCACAGCTTTTGATTGTAGAATCACCCTCATGGTTCCTGATGGGCTTTCAGCCTTAGGCCAAATCCTAAGGATGAAATGAGCTGTATCCTAGCCCTGTTTTCCTGCATAATGCTAGCCCATTCCCTAAACACCTCTCACTGCTTCTGCTCATACATCTATAAGTTAAAAAAAAAAGCAAAGTGCTGTTTAAGAGGAATGTAGAGAGGCTAAATTCATCAGCACTTTGAAATGAACTTGCAGCACTAAGCACTAGTATTTTCACTGCAAAATGAGGCCTTTTGCTGGGAAGCATCAATGCAACAGGATCGTCTACTGACAGACTTGTCAGCACTTTTAGGCATGAAAGTGGGGTATTAGAACATGCATTTGGCTTAACTATTTAAACAGAATGTATTACTTACCATGAATTTTCTATGCTACAGTAACTACAGAAATTCTCCTTCAAAAGCCAAATATGCCCACCTGATTTGCAAGTAGCACAGAGTAGCAGTTTCTCTAAAATCTAGAGAATTATTGCTGATTGTTCTGCCTGAGGAATCAGCCTTATAATAATAACAACATATTTTTCTACACTGTGACTTGATACGTTCCCATTCCAGTGTCACTCATGGTTGTTTTTAACTTCAGTGAAAAGCAAGATTTCATTTCAGCTAAGACCAGACATATCAAATTCAACTAAAAAAATTGCCGGGGAGGGAAAAGGAAAGGCGTATTTGGCTGAGGAGAAAAATGAGAAGAAGGGACTGTAAAAAGAGTAAAGTGCAAATTTTCTCTGAGATGTAACATTATTGCAGCAGCAGCAGCAGTTAGCAGGCACAACTTTCTGGACCTCATTTCTTCGCCTCTTATTTTTTCATCTGTACACTCTGCTGTGTGCTGGGGAGAGGGGGAAGAAATTGGGATCGCTGCTGTGGCTGCACAGCCCATGCCAGGAACCTCTTGGTACACTGGCTGCATCACCACGTCCCTGCCCAAGTGAGCTCATGGGGCTCAGCTGCACTCGCAGAGGTAGCACAGACATGTAATGAACACGAGTGTCACGGAAAGTCTAAGAGGGGCGCTTGTTCCCCGGGCTGCCTGGACAATGAAGAATTGGCTGCCACCCCCTCTCTCGCCCCCCAGCCATGCCAAGGCGGGCGGCCGGCCGCCGGCACATGAATAGCAGGTCTGTTCCAGCAGCTGCGCGTCCTGGTCCAGCGCAGGGAGAGTCTCCGGGAGAACTGAGTGCTCCACTCCCTGCTCCGGCTGCTGAGGAAGAGACCTGGGCTCTACAGGATGGCCTCAGAAAGGGAGAACACCAGTCCTCACGTGAGTCCGTCTTGGGGGAATATCCATGGGAGGGAGAAGCAGGAGGGAAGATCCCCAGTTTGGGGGAAATATGCACCGCTCCTAACATTTGCTCCTCAGCTTTGGCAGCCAATTTCCCTTGAAAACTCAGTTCTGCTTTTTTCCTCTCTTCCCCTTTGAAGAAAAACTAGCGGCAGGATCTCTGCTGTGTTCTGCCAAGAGCAGTTATGAGCCCTTCTCCAAAAAAATAAGGGTAAGAAGAGGGATATTAATAAAAATAGATGTTTTTTAGGGAAGGAGGGGCAGTAGAGGAAGAGATTAGCCTTCAGCTCTCAGAAGGAGGCAGTACATACTCTACAAGCTGCAAAAGTCTGATCTGTCGCTCATCTCACAAAGCCTTTCTCTGTTTGGCAGAAAGTACCCTCAATCTAAAGAGGAGGAAAAGAAATAAATACAGCAAATACTGAGGGAGTGCAGAGGCCAAGGTTTCCTATGTAGGGTTTATAGAGAAACAAAACTTCTTGGTGAAGCTCTTTCAGTTCTCTGTGTTCCTATTCTGAGTGTTTGTGTTTTTTAAGAAGGGTGTTTCTTGCGCTCAGCGTGTGTTCTCGGAAAGGGCAACTGCCCAAGCGTTTGGAAAAAAAGAAACTAGAGATGAAATGGAATCAAAAACCCAGATCACAAACACCCATCAGACCTCAGAAGTTCAAGCCCAGATCTGCACTTCAGACAACTGTGGAGAAGGGAAGAATACGAAGCATTGCCTAGGGCACAGTTTCCAGCCCTCAGTAGGCTGGCATTAGGGTCCAAATTTTGCAGCTGGTTTTTCTGTCTGAAATGGTCTTAACCATTCTTAGACTTGATAGTGGGAAAGTCTATCTGGGGTCACAGTTTTTGTTTCTTTGTCCCATGTCAAAAAAAATTAAAATGGTTAGATTTCTGCTGTTGGAAATAGTTAGGACAATTATCCTTACCTAGAAAGAAGGACTGAGACTGCCCAAATCTGCAGAATGTATCTCCACTGAGATATGAGGTACAGAGCAGTTTTTGAAGACCTGGGAGTAGCTATGTCAATAAGAGATGTAATAAGTGAGTAATATGCACAGGTAACTGTGACGGTAAAAATATACTGTTAAGGACTGGGAGAGCTAGAGGTTAGTCTTTCCTAGAACTAGATAATAAGGGGAAAAATATAGACATCATTAAGCCAGGAACTGAGGGCAAAAGGAGAAGAGGAGAAGAAAATTATGCTAAATAAAAAGTCAACTCCATGCATGTTGAAACACTCTACTCGATGGAAAGTTTTGGATCTATCATGGATTTGACGTCCAGGTTTTAGAGATGAAAAAATTCAGCTTCACTGATTAAAATTCCCATAAACTGCTGAAAAATCTGGGGTTTACAGTTTTGTCTTTCAACCCATCTTGAGGTTAAGTGAAGAGCCAAAAGTGATCACCAGCATCTTCAGTCTTACAATGCTCAAATAAATAAACCCAGAAGGTCAAAGGTTCCTTGAGTTGCAAGACTGACAAGAGCATACCTACCTGTTTCTAGAGCAGGAAGGTGCAGAGTGTGCATCTGTACACAGACTGCCACAAGAACAACCACGCTACTAAGATTTTCCTTGTGACACCTTACAGGGAAGCCACCAGGCAGTACAAAACACAGGTGAGTGCACACAGATTCCTGCATGCTTTTGACCAGGAAATACACAGTGCTTGCAGGGCAGGGAGAGAGTGTTACACACAACCACCTGGTGTGATGGGCAAAGCCCCGTAACCAAACGAACTCAGTTTGGTTCAGGCTCCAAAGGGCGAAAAGGCATAAGCTGTAAGTGGACCAAGAACTCCTCTGGTTTCAATCTGCTTTCCGAAAACCCACAAAGGAGCAGAGTTGACCCAGTGAGCATCGATGCAGGAGTTTGGAACACCAATCATGCGATTAACACATGAATAGAGAGTGGCTTTTCCAAGACTCATTTATCAAAGAACAAAGAAAGTTATGGGTACAAGGAGTCTCATACATACCTTTACTATCACATGTAATTTGACTACAAGCCAACCACTTTATTCCATAAAGGCCTGAGTGAGCCTTCTTTGAGCCTCTCCTGGCTAAGCAGCCTGACTGCATGGCAGTGACTTCCCCCTGCACTGTGAAGACTCTCAAGGTTTCTCCTCAAAGCAGAGAGATCTCTTACCAGCAGCATATCTTTGGTAAGTGATTGATGTTGCACATAACCTTGTAGTAGGGTAACTTTGATTTGTGCCTTTGAAACTTTGATTTTATCTTGGTAACTCTGATTTTTTTTTTTTTCTTGGTAACTTTGGCTTGTGTCTTGGTAGTTTTGAACCATTGTTCAAATGATTTTTCTGTATAACAACAGAGCGAAGCTTGCCATTGAACTTTTTAAGTCACATTTTTACAACATCATATTAAAAACACTTTCACAAATATCTTTGATGATGATTCTTGAAGTGATCTAAATCACCAACTCATGGCAAATCAGTGTAGTTGGTAGGATCCTGAAGCAGGATTTGCAACTCATAGCTGAGACAAGCAGAGAGTCCTGTCAATGACGTGACTTAACAAGCGTGAGGTGAGGGGAGGAGTGGTCAGTGTCAGAGAAAAAAAAGTTTTCAGTTGAAAGTACATTTTAAAGCCTCTTTGAGTCCCTGCTCCAAACAGTGAATGCAGAGCAGGTAATCTTCTTGGAAGTTTCCAGCTGTGGGTTTATGAGGAGCTTGTGGGAATGCGCACTGCACGCTCTAGCGCATGACTCACTCTGCCTCAAGAAGCTCCTGGATGGAGCAGCAGGAACAGTCATGAAAGTTCACTGTGATACAATACAGAAATAGGAATTTTTATTTACAGATAGACGGGTCCTGTGCCCAAAGTAGTTGCACGGTACCTACTAGAATTTCTTATACAACATTCACATGGACAAGCTAGGCAGGTAACTAAAATTAAAACAATGTGAACCTTTGGCCTTGTGCAGGAGACTACTAGAAAAGGTAATCAAGATTTAAGAAGGCTCTAAGGAGAACTGATCAGTCCCCAAAGTTTTTCCTTATTCTGAAGCATGAATAGGAGCTCACTCAGCAAAATTGAAAGTGTCTGTAACAGGACTCCCTCATCCAGCATGTCATCAGCCTGTGGAATTTGCCGTCTCCTGGGGCAGGTTAGAAGGTCAAATATTGGAGCGCGCAAACATTGAGAAGAGGTCGGGAGGTCCAGTAACAATATTTACAGTTATGCAAGCTAAAAAAGGTACCTTCAAATCCCATAAGCCAATAGCAGGATAAAAATAAATATGCTTTTCAGTTCCCTGCAGGCAATGGCACAATTGCTGACCAGACTACAAGTGGTAGCTTGCATTAGAGAAGTTATACACCAGCCCTCCATAAGTGACACCCAGGACTGCTTTCTAACAGCAAGAAGTATCTTCCATTAATCTACTTTGTCCCTTACAAAAATTCTCTTGTTCTCTTGTTGTGTGTTTCAAAGGAATCTGTTTTCCCATTCTGACTTCTATGAAGACCAATAAAACCTCAAACTGTGCACAGAGAGATGTAAAAAGGAAATGGTGCTGAAATAGAAAAAAGGCACAAGACTGTAGAGCAGCCTCACCAGATTTATGCCAGCCAGTCAAGTGCTAAGAAAATAGATAAAAGTGGAATGAAAGTATTTTAATTAAAAATATTAATTTACCTATTAAAACATAAAACTTG
Source organism: Atrichornis clamosus (assembly GCA_013400975.1). NCBI lineage: Eukaryota > Metazoa > Chordata > Aves > Passeriformes > Menuridae > Atrichornis > Atrichornis clamosus. Next base: position 149,288 of record WBMZ01014659.1, read on the forward strand.
GACATTAATTAATTTGGGTGACGCATTTTTCTCCCTAGGCATCTCTGTCTGTGGCTTCCAAGTGAAATTTTCACCTTCCTCTATTGAACACCTGCCACTGACAGGAAACCAGGCAGAGACCAGTATCCTGATGAAGTATAGCAGAGTACATCCTGAGATAGCTGGGATCAGAAAAATATATTTGGGATAGAAACAAATAAAACAACCCAACAAGACCCCATCACCAGCATCCTTTTACTTCAGTAAACAAAGGTTTATAAGTTAGAAGTATGGCTTTGATAGAAACACTCTGGCTGATTTATCTGCACTTCTTTATGTTATTATTCCCCCTGACTCTCGCCTTCCATAGATGTGCAGGGGGGAGAGAGGAGGAGGGAGCCATACAGGAGAGTTCTTTTCAGCAGCAAAAGGCCCATTAAATCTGTTTATTTGTGTACCTCAGCTGCTGCACCTTACAATCTGGCATCTTAACACAACCCTGTTTCACTGGTGATTTAAGCTAATGTCCCAGACTTTGAATGGGAGTGACAGAGACAACATCCGTTCCTCCACTCCCAGCAGTGGCAGTAACCAGGAGAAGGTCTGTGGACAGCTGAAATCAGTAACACTCGCACACACTGCCACAGCTAAGTCTGTTAGAGCCCCAGATGAATATTGCAGAACAGAGCAAAAATTGGGGCTGACACTAAATGGTTCCATAGTTTTATTAGATTTATATTTTTATATTTTCTTGCATGGGTGTTACGTTTTGCACAAATGGGTGTTTAAGGGATGTGCGCCGGATGAAACGTCATCTGTATTCGTATTGCAAAAGAGGTTATATATTGTATGTTGTGTCTTTCTTTTTATAGTTTCTTACTCTTTGGATAAAAAAATTTACAATCCTCTGGGATGAGAAGCAGAAGTAATACCTCACCATTTAGGGAATCATTCATACTTCAAAAGTAAAAAGAGTAAATAGCTAAAATAATCGTTCTGGAAAACAGGCCCTACACTGAATTTTGGCAGAAGTTACTTGTTGAATACCTTGAATGGAAAATACATCTGTGGAAATAAAGACAGGTTTACAAGTAACTTGCAAGGAAACAAGATTTTAAATAATTGCACAGTTTACTTCCAGTGCTCAGTTTTTGACCAGATCTACAGCAGGCAGATTTTAGACAGGCAGATAAATAGAGCTAGCTATAGGTCTAACAATGTGGACTTTTCCAAAATGCCCACAAAACAATTGGAAAGCCCCCTTTCCACAGTAAATCCCACCTCCCACATTCCACTTTCAGTCTAGACCTGATGAGGGGATGCAGGAGGTGTGTTCACAACTGGGCTAGACTTTCAGTTTTTTGGTATTTTGTGGCTTTAACTTCTGCCTCAAGGCTGTGATGTGCTCACAAGTTCCTGATTTGGGCATGTATTCTCCTGCTTCTGCAGCAGCAGCCAGCTCATACTTTCTAGTGCTCCAGGACCTCTACTCTCCTTCAGCCATTTCCTAGAATGGTGGCAGTCTTGTACCACCAACGAAAAAAGTGCCTGCCCCAGTGGACTTCAGTAGTGTTACCTGGGTTCTGGAATTTGGGCCTGGATAATGAAAGTCTGCATTGAGAGAGAGAAAGAGCCTTTCAAAAAGAAAATCTAAAGTGCTTCAGAAAGATCAATTTCTGTGACATCCCTGTATGTTGTGTGCATACGTCATCATGAGTCTGAGGAGCTTATCTCACTGTGTTTTTAATTAAACTAACCCAGTTACTACACCTTCAAACAGGATCCCGCTCCCCACTCCCAGGGTTACACTCCATCACCTGTGCCAATCATTTGACCCTGGCAAATCTGGTTCAGAGAGCTAAACCTGAAGAAAACAAACCATTTTTTGACAGGGTTAATGTTCTGGTTTGCTGTCCTGCAGTGGTTCCTGGGAGGATCACACAACTGCCAATGACTAGGACTGCATGTCCATGAGACCATGTAGAGGGAACAGAATCTCTCCTTTCTGTGGCAGCTACCCCTCACTTCAGATCAGTAATCTGAAGGTCCAAGTGTTGGTGTAGCCAGTAGGAGAAGCAGGGAAGGCCCTTACAGTAACAATGTTTGCTCTCACGAGTGGATGTCACTCAGATTTCAGACTGCTACTTGAGAGTAAAACATTTACAGAGTTTGGGCAGAGATTCACTGTGCCCTAGTTGGTCAAAAGACAGGTGGAATGGGTTATCACACTTAAGAGCAAGAATGACTCTATGCTTTTCTCCCCCAGCTGCAGAGACCTGCAAGTCTGCATAGCATTACATGTGCTGGTCCCAGAAACCAGCAACACTCACACTAGAGGACAGACAAGGGTGACCACAGCATGCTGAGAAGGAGACTGTTTCTTACAGCCAGTACTAATTGGTCCTTTGTTCTATACTCAGATGTGGCATTTCTCCTCTCCCATATACATTCCTCCTGCCTGTTCTACCCGGTCACAGCCAGCTTCCCCACTTAGTGTGAATGTTTACATATGCCCTTCCCAAACATGGGGATAGTATTTTTAATCTTGAGGAACTGGACTGTAGGTTTTAAGGTATCTGGGGAAAGTGAGGCACATATGGAGTTAAATATACACAATAACAACTTGGAGTTATTCCGTGGAAAGCAGCATCCTTACACCAGTGATTGATCTGGTGCCTGACACTCCACCTTGTCCTTTCCGAGGGTAGGATCCTGGTCCCATGCTGTGCACTTGTCATGTCTGATGACCACAGCACAGCCACAGCTCAGGTCACAGATAAAACAATCAAAGTAGCAAGGGACAAAAAAAGGGTTGTGTAAAAACCATCTCATGAAGCCCAGACATTTCTGAAGAAAAAATTGGGAGGGAGGGAATGGCCTGAGTCAGGGGGTGCTGTCACCTATCCTGAGGTAAGGAGAGAGAACCCCAGAGCTTGGCAGCTCTGAAAGTTTATTAAGAGTAACAGAATTTCTTTATAAAGCTTGTACAACTGAAGCAGGGAGAGCAGAGAGGGCGCAAGGCCCAGGAAGCACAGGTTCTCCCTGTGGGGATGGGAAGGCAGTGAAGTGACACAGGACTTGGGGTGACAAGATGATGCGTGTACAGCTCCAGGGTTGAGGAAACCCTCAGGACTTTGCGTGGTAGGGGCCCATGATGCACTGAGAGTGACAGCAAGTCAGCATGGCTATACCCTGTTTGGAGAGCAAGGTAGCCAGCAGCCACTGCAATCCACCCTGGAACAATCCTCCTGCCACCCCTGTGCCGCTCCACCAGCTTGGCCTGGTCACTTTATCGGCCATCAGTGTGACTTTCCTTGTTCCATGACCTGCCCCTCAGCTGCAACCCTTAGGGGCACCATCTCCTGCCACGCAGCCTTTTCACACATCGCAACACAGATACATCTCACCCACACTTGCACCCTGCAGATCTGAGTGCACAAGGAGTGGGGTTTTTAGGGAGTAATCATAAACCTGGTTATGGTGGTGGCAACACCATTCTCCTGGCTAGCCAACAGTAAAACCTCCCCGTGAGACATCTTTGTGAGTGGGTGTTCCCTGCAAGTCAAATACCTGTTAAACAACACTGAAATTGAATATTGTATCTTTTGTCAAATAGTTGCTCCCCTCGGCTTCATTCCAGCCCAAGCCTGAGAGCTAAACCATGCACCTACTGCTGTCTGTTTGTCCTCAGCTGACACAGGGGTACAGCCTCTCATTTGGCCACTAAAAATGGAAGCCTTCAGTCCAAGTCACCATTTCTCAGCCCTTCCTGTAAAATATGTATTAATTTGCTATGTTTCTTTACTGAGAACCAAAAATGGGCAGTGCTGCAGGCGTACAATAACCACACACAGAAGTGTGAGCTTCCCCAAGTACAAGAGGGTGAATGGGCATTTTCACTGTCATTTCCCTATCCCTGGCTAGTGAGTCAAATGTTTATAAAACTGTCTCTGAGGAAAGGCAATACAAGAAATGAGCTCTACTTCTGTAATCTAGACTGCCTCAGGTATGTAAACACGTAACAGAAACATTTGGATTGGACACCAGAATGATGGCAGGGCCCATGTGCAGATGCAGCAAGATTGGCATCACCAGTTACCATACACCTTGACACACTCCTTTGAACAGGCAAGCTATAATTCCTCGTCAAATTACATGAATCAGATATGTGACTCTGTAATTACAGCTGTGAAAACCATTATATTCAGGATCTTAGAACTTTCTATCCAAAATAACCCTTGGGGAAGAAATTTCTCATGAAGCTGCTTGGGTCAAGGTTCATGAGTGCTGGAAATTCTGGGGGAATCCTATTGGCAGGTTTAGAGAAATGAGAATAAGAAAATGAGTTGCTGTACGGGTTTGTGGCTTGTTCAGGCTCTCTTGGGTTTTTTTCTCTATTTTTCCCCAATATTTATGCATATTTTCAGGAGTTTTCTCTTTTGCAGACACATAACTCCAAATTATATTTTGTGAGGTTTAAAAAAAGCCCCAAATTCACCACAGACCTTGATCATGTGAGAAAGATAACTGCTCCTACCAATCTAACAAGAGCCAAAGGGCAGCCAACCATTCTTTTGTAAACTATGTTTTACTGAAGGAATGTTTCTGCAGAAAATAACAGAACAGAAATATTCACCCAGGACTTGTGTGAGAACCAAGTTCTGCTGTCCCTAGTTCTCCAAGCATGTTATAAATATCAGTGAATTTAATTTCACAATCTCCACGTGGAGCAAGAGGTGTTTTCCTGCCTTTTTTACAGATATTAAGGCACAGATGTTTAAATGTACGTCATGGGTCCCAAGTAGACATGTGACACACAAGTAGGTGACAGAAGAAGGAAGGCAAGACTGAGCATTTCTGGAGGGGTGAATTGCCACGGACCAGCAGTTTGTTCTGAGGTTTCACCTTTGTTCTTACTCGCTAAATTTAATCTCCATAAATTTCTGAAGAAACCCTTCAAGATTGTTTCAGTCATCAGGGACCACTCTGTTACTCCACACTGTGTACGGAAGAGCAATAACTGAAGCTGTCAATAAGAGACCACACACAATTCCTTCCCTGCTGAATGTTAACTTCAACATCAATTGGAAACAAATTTCGACACACTTTCAGAAGCTCAGGCACACAGCTGCGTTTGCACCTTTCTTGCAGGAGCTAGAGTCACTCAACCACAGCGGTGTAGGACGAAACCCCAAAGCCAAAGTGAAACAAACTGAACTATGTTAAACAGAAATTCTGACTCAGAATGACCATACAGGTTCTTGATGCAACTCTTCAACTTGAACTTTGCACCTCCTTCTGGCTGATTCAAGGTGAAATGTTCCTGCGTGTCCCTGTGTGATTTCAGGCTGTGGCCACACACTTTTTGCTGACTGAAGCTGAAGAGGGGAGGTTCATCCTCATGACCACCATCAATTATTATTGCTGCCTCAATGCAACTGCTCAAAGTAATCACTCTATCAAGACTGTCTGGGCTAGGAAACCTCCATTACTGAGTGTCTAAGGTAACCCAGATCATTGTGAAAGAACTTGTTTAGGGAATATGTCTGGACAAAGACAGAAATAGCAGCTCCTTTAGAAAGGCCTCCAACCATCTTATTGCATTGGGAAAATTGTTTGCATTCTTGAATATTTCTAGTTATTCTGATTATCAGAAGACCATAGGTATGCAATCTGGGTTCTTCTTAACTTAGTTGTAAAAAATAAGGAAAACAGTTATCAAATACATATACAATAAAAACTATTCCTACATAACATAAGCACCTGGGGTTTTTTTCATCTTTTGCCCATGGTGATACCTTGACTGGCAATCCACACTGCTCAGAGAAACATCCAGCAAAGGATTGATATGCCTCAAGAAAATATAATATGCTGCTGTTTTCTTTTAACCAAAACAGATTTGAACTCCATCTTCACGTGATAGATTCTTGGGAGCTGACTCTGGACCAATTCCTTAGCCAGCCCCCATTTATGGCATGTGGTTGTGAAAAAGTTGCCGAAGGGAGTTGTGTCAAAGGGCTTTTACTTTGCTCTTAATGGCTCCACGTACAGTTTGAAGGAATCTGAAGCGCTCACGAAATGTGGTTTCCCCTCTGGTGTTTGCTGTTCAGCTGGCTCAGCAGCTCAACCATTTAAAACCATTGTGAGTGGATTTAGCACTTGTGAAATAATGCTGGCCTGTTCAGATCCAGAGAGGGATGGGCAAAGTCCACCCTGGTACACTAAAAGCCCCTCTTACCTCCTTCTCATGTGAGGAACCAGGGTACAACGGAGTTTGAGGGAGAAAACTACTCATATCCAGGTACAGCTACACAGATCCCAGAGGAAAGAGATATGCGCCTACCAAGATAAAAAAAACTAACGTGCTCAGAGAAAGCAAAAACTTCGGTATCCCAGAAACAGAGGAAAAGAAAAAAAGAAGAAAAAACCACACAAAACCAAACACACCAAACCCCAACCATGTAAGTATAGGGAGCAAATCGTGAAGTAGAGGAAAAAAAAAAAGAGGAGCGTAGCCGCAGAAGAGAGCTCCAGTGGGGTGTGTTCCACAAAATCACAGACTGTGAATGCTAATAAGCCAAATGGGGGGAACAGATACAGAGAATTAAGATTGAAGGTCTCTGTCCCCAGAAGCCAGAGAAGATGGAGCTCCTCACTTCATCCCAGTCTAAGCTGCTAAGTATAGCAAGAGATGTGTTATGTCTCTGAGCTGATCTAATGCCCAATTATTCTGCTGAGACCATACAAAAAAAAGAGATAACAGGCATGCTGTAGATCTGGATCTTTGTGCAGAGATTTGAACCCAGGACCAAGCTCAGACAGGCAACTCAAGAACAGATGGTAACAGGTCTTGGTAGCTACTAATTAGATTAGCTTTTGGTTAGCGATGTTGAGTTGAGTAGCCCTCTGATTCATTTCCAGCCCACTCTGCACTGCCTTCAGCCTCCAGTCATCACTCTGAGTTACTGAACTAGGTCAATCTCATGGTGTTCACTTTTTTGGGCCATGGCAAAATGGCAGTTCTCTTCCAGGTCCCTCCCTGCGTAGGGGAACAGGCTCAGGATTCGGGTGCGGGCCAGCGTGGTGGTGAACTCAGGTGTTTACGGCCAGGGTGGAGCAGGGCCGTTCCAGAGCGCTTCCTCTTGCCTCACTCACACAGTGTACAAACAGGGACATTATCTCTCCTGTGGGAGCAGCTGACTCAGACGCTTGGCCAGATGCAGGGAAAGGTGTCCCTGTCATCACCAGCAGCAAAGAATAGCTAAAAAATAAAAAGATGCATCACTCTGTGGCGGCAAATGATAACAATACTTTCCTCTTTATTCTGATCCAAAAGCAATTTTTATCTTCCTTTGTTCCCCTCCCTGTTTTTTCCTGTCTGATGAGAACTTGTTTCTCAGCTAGGAGCCTGGTCAGCCTGTTATTGGTGTGCCTGATATAATTTTTATATTCCTCCCATTTTTTTGTTTTACACATTATCAAATGACTTATGAAAAGTAAAGTTCAGCCAACTAAACCTCAAAGGAGTTATGCAAGAGCAAGTAGCACTGAGCTTTACCACAAGCCCTGTATGTTAAACATGTATGTCCATGGATTGATAAATCTGTTTAGGAAGTACATTGTGGCTGTATACTGATGCAGATATGGCTGGCAGATACTCTTCCCAGTGGCTATCCTTAAATCAGAAGACACTGTCTCTAGTCCTATTCTTGACCTATCCGAGAACTGAGGGACAGTAGCTGGCTGAATAACTCCTCCTCAGTCAATTCCATACATGATACATTTGTACCCAGCACACTGACAAAGTACTTCTCTCTTGTTATCATCTGCTCAGTGGGCGTAATTGTAAGGCTGATTCAGCAGAAATGAGAGCAATACTTGTGGGAAGTTTGTGTCAGGACCAGCAAAAACACAGGCTAAGAGAAGGCTGTGATTTACTGATCACAATCTTTGCATGGAAAGATCAATGTCCTTTAAAGGCCCTCTTCCTCCTTTGGTGCATTGTGAAGGGCAGGTAGGACTCTGTGACTCCTCTTGGTTGGGCTGTAGATAATACTTTGTGGACCCAGAATTGTGGGAATATTGCATCTGTTACAAAGCACCATTCAGTCTTCCTTTTGCCCAAGGCATATGTATTACGTACACAATCAACACTGACATGTTGATACCTGTGAGCAGAGGGAAATTCACATTCTGTACTCAGGTGCTGCAGGAGCTGAGGTGTTGAGATGATGTAGGGAGAGCAGAAGGTAGATTTCAAGGTAAAAGGTCTTCAAAAGGCCCAAAGAAAACAAGACACTTTGGAGCTAGGGTCAAGGACTGAAGAAAACAACTTCAATGATTTCACTAAAAATTTATCTCCCTGTCAGGTAGGGATAAATATGTATTAAGAGTCACTGGTCATGATAATCATATTAATAAGTGCAAAAAAGTTTCTTTTGCCCATTTTCTCTGGTCATGCCAGACGCAGCTTCAAACAGAATATCAGGGTGCCCAAACAGAATAGGAGAAGCTGTGAATAAGAAAAAGTGAGGTAAACTAGCACTTCTTTTTGTTGGGTTTTGTTTTGGCTTTTTTTTTCAGGAAAAAAAGACTGTAGTGAGTGCACAGGAAGGCACCACAAAACCCCAGGATTAGTGCACAACATATTGACAGTGAAGCTGAGCTGCTCCAACAGGGGTGAATTCTGCTGGGGAGGGCAGAAACATGGAAAGGAAGGGTGTGATCAGAAGTGAATAAACTATAGACAAACTCCTCCATCATTTTGTGCTAGGCATGTGTAAATGTTTCAATGCACAACTAAAACTGGGAGCTAATATGAGCTACTTCTCTCAGCTCATGCCAGTTAAAGACCATCACAACTGCCCTCCAAACACAGGCATCCAGTGTCCAGTCTGTCCTACATGGTCCAGGATTTTTCTTGCCTCTCCCTAACTCTTTCATCCCTCCTCAAACATTCAGGAGTTCATTTGGACACAGATTTTTGGCTACCCCTGTACAAGAACCCAGCTCTGGTAGACAACGCATACTGAGTGAACTCCACTTGAAATCCAGGGCATTTGTTCTGCATCAGTGGTTCCCCCTTCTTTTGTCCCCTGGTCATCTCGAAGGGAGAAACTACAGAATAAACACTAGATACAGTGACAAATGAATCATAAGAAACTTCAGTTCCTGCAAGATTTTGTTTTCCCACTCCAAAAATTTAGCGTGTTCAGTGTCTGAATGTCAGTGTTTTCTTCAGGACAAGACTATGTTTGCAGAATCGCAGCATGCAAGTGCCAGAGAAATGGTTATTCTGCTTTAATCTCCTCCCATTCCTATTCTGGCTCTGAGGTATTTGCTACCCTAATACAGACTCCTAGGAAGGCCTCATTGGCTACACCCCTTTCCAAAGGTCTCTCAAAACAACATCTACTCAGGAGATCTCTGAAAAACACAATTGTCACTAAGGGGATTTGGGCCTCCCTTTAATTTCTGCCATGCTGTACTATAGCTCCTCATTATAAAGTTAGCTCTTAAAGGTTCTTTGTCTCTGGGGGGTTGAAAGTTGCTTACTGAATGCCTGAGTCCAATTTTCCACCAGTCTTCCTTGAACTGGCCATTCTCAGCTATGCAAAGTGTTTGCTTAATGTTACAAGATCGTTCACATCAATCTTATTTTACATTTTGAACGTGTTTTGCAAAGGGGTTAATGAGAAAACAAAACACAACCTGAATAATAAGTCACCAGAAAAAAAAATACTATCCTAATCCTTTAATATAGAGCCAGAACAGCAGTTCTTTTCACAGAGGAAAGAGGACTGACGTTCTTCTAATCTGAGAAGGTAATTCCCAGGGACAGTGTATGAGAAAACAGCAGTAATCTACAGAACACCCAGGAACAGTTGTTGAAAGATTCTCAGGGTGTTACTTTTGGCAGGACATCAGGTTCTAATAAAACCCTCTGAAAACACTAGCTTAACAACAACAATAATAATATTTAACACAGATGAAGTGTCTTTTATCTAAGGGTCACAAGAGGCTTCTGCAAATGATGAACGAACTTCTTGAGGAGGGGTAAATGAAATTGATGCTCCATAGATGTTGCCACTGATTCACTGATTTAGAAGGTAGATTATTGTGTACAGTGTTAGAGGGTACACAGAAAAGAGCTAACATGTACAGGCAAGCTTGGGAGCATTCCTTATAGTGAACTTACATAGGTATTGTAACGTATTTTTTAAAGTTTTCAGTAAATCAACTGCTGACATTCCACATACACGATTTGAGCACCTGTACACAAATCAGGTAACCAACCATTACACTGTGCAAATACACAAAGTACTTGGTGAGTTCATTCACAGCTACTTTACTCCAATGTGAAATTCTATGTACTGTGGTTCAATTCCTTCCTAGCACACTCTTGTATGTTTTCTGAGACTAGTCTGGACTTCAAATATATATAAAACCATATATAAGTATATGAAGAAATATGACCTAGAAGTAAGAGATTGATGTAGGCTGCTTGTGAATTGCTAGAAGTTTTGGATCCAGACCTTCACTTTGCACTGTGAGCCCATGTCTGCAGGGGAGCCATTTCACAGTGTGGCTACCTTTCACAAAACCTCAAATTCTGCATCACTCTGGGCCACATATGAATCTCTGCCTGTATTTCATATGCCATAGTGTGAAGATGTTGCTGGTGGTGTTAGAGTGGCAAAACTTGCAGTGAAATACAGCTCCTACTGCATCATTAACAGTATTTATGGCTGAAATGGATTGCATATGACTTTTTGTCATGAATATATCATCAAATGTTCCTGCTCTGACCTTACCTAAGTGACCTTAAGAGGATAATATATATTGAGATAAGTGATTCTTTTCCTTGGGGTCTTGCACCGTGTGTTTCACATGAGGATTACTTCTCGCCCTTTGTAGCCATTTCCAGAGCCAATATCACTCTTATTTCCCAGCCCAGCACTCTCCTTGGACAGCAAAAGCTGTTGAGTAGTCATTGTCTGTGCCTGGAGCACACAGACCCTGGAATTCCTACTCACCGTTTACACGAAGGAAATTCTGAGAAACACGTCGTGTTTCCTCTGTGTCATAAGGGTAACAACAATAGCAACGACGGTTTTGTCAAGACACCCCCAGCCTGAGGCAATGACTAACAACCAGAGAAGATTAGATATCAGGATGATCTAACAGCCTGCTGCTCCTGAAAGAGGGAAGCCCTACTCCACTTCAGCTATGACCCTTTACTCCCTCCTTATCTCCTGTTCCCAGAGACACCTCCCACCTTGCCCTTGTGCTGGCATTTTCCAAACCCTTCTCAGAGACAATCCAGCTCATTAAAGCTGGAAAAAATTGTCTTTTTTTTTTTGTTTGTTTTTGGGGGGGATTTTTTTGTTTTTTTGTAATTAGCTTAGGTTAATGAGCTGAATTGGCTCAGAATAGGGTCTTAGGAAAGCAAGAGTGCAAGAGAGCACAAGACTCACAGCAGGAGCATTTGCTCTGGACTTGTAGATGACCATAGCCACAAGGTGTAACCCTCAGAGTTTTACAGAGGATACTCTGTTGCTGCTAGTTTCACTTATTTCTATTGTTGACCATAGCTACTTTCTGAGATAATTCGGTGAAATCAGGAAGGGGATTAGCAGAATAATTGGTATAATTCAGAAGTTATATTCAACTGCAAATGCAGAGGAGAGAATAATTCTAGCCTCTTAGAGTTGTATTATACAATACCACAACAAAATGAAGAGGGGCAATTAGAATTGATGACACACAACTGGAATAGCTTTTATGGTTTAACATACCATGATGGCAAGGCATCACAGCCACTAAGAGCTGTGTAAAGCTTTACTCACTATCAGATATACATACCCACATGGCTTCCCTGTGGCTTGAAGCAGCACCTATCACTAGGCTAAAACACAGAGAAGCTCACCAAGCGTCATGAGTCACTGCAGCATTCAAGTACATTTGTTCTGTCCAGTTTTGCTTGCCCTAGACTTGGAGGGCACCTTGTCAGAATCCTTAGAGAAGCTTCAACACCAGCATTACTGGAGTGTCTTTGCCTCGCCACAAATGCACGTGCACTTGTTCCTTTCGGCACTCAGTTTCTGTACAGAGGTAACAGACGTGGAAGGGCTATTGTTAGACACAGGTTGAAGGTTTACAAACTGGTCTGAACAGCTGTATTTGGAAGCTAAGTCCTGAGAAAGTGAACTGTTCCCATCTTTCCAGATTTTGCTTTTGAACAACCCTATAGTTATGGTCAGAGATTAGAGAGATTTTTGTGGTGTTAAAAGAATGTTTTGGAATTTCTTGTCCAGCCATCTGCCCTCAAAACTTAGCAGATGACTCACTAGCAGTCACCTCCATTTGTTACTGAGCTAAAACTTTTATCCCCTCAGCTTTCTTCTTGAGAAGTTGCAGTCTGTATCTTTTCAGGAGCAGAGTCTGTTCTAATAACGAAGGAACAAACAATGTGGGAAGAGCAAGTCAGAATTCAAGTTTTAAAAAGCTCTCATGTTAAATTCCATCTGAGCTCATGTGCACGTCTTCATAGAGGCATTTGCACGCATAAATCACTGCTTGCTTACATCTGGCACATGCAAAGAGCACGCTGCTTGGCACACTCTAAACGTGCTTCAACTACTGACGGCAGTCAGGTCTGCAGATAATTTTAAAGAAGTTCCTTTGTAGTCAAGAGACACAAAACATTACTGAATATTTTGCTGATACTCTTTATGTATCAGGCTCGCTGTTGCCTGCCATTTCCTGATGACGCTTCTGCAGCCTTGCATTCACTGGATTATCAAAAGAGGTGGGTTTCATTCTTGCGGAGTAGAAAAGATATTTCCATACTCCAGATGTTATTTGTTTACCTTGCGCAGGTTTGAAGCAGTACCTCTAAGTGGTCACAACTTGACCAAGCTTCAATTTTAAGAAAAGCAGCTATCTACAGCAGCAAATACTATCCTACCCAGACCAAATTGTTTTTTTCAGTCTCACAGAAGCAGCTCACTATTTTGCTTGCATATTCAGCCCCAAATATAGAAGATATGACCAGAGAAGTTCAAACTAAAAATACCAGTCTGGTCCCATACCTAAGTTACTTTTACCACCCTGTACCAGGATAACTGCACAGAGTGAATTTTTCAGAGTGGTTTGTGAAAATTCCTTAGTAGTACAACATTGATCATATCTCTTTTGACTGTAATTTTTTTTCCCCTGCAAGCAGGTCAGATTCCTTCTGGGTGCTAAACGATAGCTTTTGAAAGAGGAATATTTCTTTTAACCTGGAAATTTACAATCTGGTCAGAACTGCTTTTGAGTCATGCAAGCCCAGATCTGTACTTCTTTCATAATTGTCTACCATGGTAACAAAGAGGGCAGTACCATGTCTGGTCCCTTAAGCTCTGTACTTGTGCCAAAGATAACCAGTTATACTGGCATAATTAATTTTGATGCATTAATAGCACAACAGTTTTTGTCTTTACCAGCCAGAATATTTGCCAGTAGGATTTGGCAAACATAATTTAATAAAGTCCTTTCCTCTCTTAAGAGGGAGAACAATCCCTGATTTTGAAGTACAGGGGAGAAATCTTCATTTAGGGATTAATCATCACTTTGTAACTCCTGCAAAAGTCACACTCCAGGCTCTGATTTAGTTATACACAATAGCTGTGGCCTGCTAATTAAGAATAACATGGGTATTAGCCTTTCTTCTTTTAGGGTTTTAAATTGCTGATTTAAAACTTCTCTCAGTGTAAGATGCATTTCTAAATATCTGAAGTGTAAAACAGCAAGGACATTTGCATCTCCAGCCAAACCCACAGGGGTCGGAAAGAAAGGCAGGATTTACATTCAGTACCTCCACCTATAACCCAGAGGACATCTGGAACTCTTCAACCTCCACTCTATAAGAAAGGGACTTCTCTCCTGTGGTACAAAGCAGATTCACATTTTGACTCTATTTGTTGTCAGTGAGGGGGCTTGAGCTTGAAATTACCAACTCCCTCCTATGACTTGTATGTGAGACAAAGCAAGAAGTACTCCAGAGACACACAAACCTGACATTTATAAAGCCTTCCTCAGTCTTTCACTCGAGCTCCTAACAGGTACCCTGCTTTTCAGCTCATGCAGGTTTTCCCAACTATCCTAAGAGACCCTCTATTTATTTTGAATAGAACTGAAAAGAAAATGATTTCTCCATCTTACTTAAGACAGGAAAAAAAAAAAGTACTTCGTTTTCTAATTCCAAAGTAGCTTTCAATGAGTCCCACTTATTTATCACTCTCAGTCAGGCTACTCTTATGGTAGAAAGAAGATAATTTAGAAGGGTCAGTCCATCACTTCTGGTGGATATTAGTCTAGCCCTTTACAAGAGGAGTTTGGTAGTACTGCTGAAAGGCAGGGGTGATAACTCAGCTTGATAAGACAACACTTCTTCTAATAACTTGTTATTAAGAAATATGTGCTTAACTTTGACTTCAGTACTCTGTGGAGATTTGTTATTTTCCCGATTCCTTTGAGCCTGATTTGATAGCAGTTTTGAGTTATGAAATTTGATGCCAACTCTGATTCGGTTGCATCAATAGCTTTATTGTTTTCCCCAAATTTTAACTTTGTTCACTCCTTTATGCTACCAAGATTTGTTAATCCCTTTGTACCCGCAAAATTTCTTTCTAAAAAAGAAACCAACCCATAAAAAAATTAAAAGCACACAAGATCACTCGCTGTACCAAACCAAAGCTCTCAAGAATACATGGCGACAAGGAAAACACGCAGAGATGTGAGTAAGAGCAGATGGATGAGATGGATGATAAGCCCGGAGGCAGTGGCAAAAAGCAGCGTGGGCACAGGAGTAGGGGCAGGCCTGGAGGCAGCCATTAGGCAAATAAGGCACAGGCAACCATGTCCCCATCATGAGGGGTTCCACAGGGAGCCACGTGACCCTTTTCCGATTGACTTTGATGAAGGGATGCTGGAAGTAGATAGTTAAATCGTTTCAGCTGGGACATCCTCAAGACAGAGTAAACATTCCCACTGGAATTACCTACTCTTTCTGGGTTCTCAGTGTCAAGAGGCCACAGGACATTGACTGAAAACTCGTGCTCAAGATGATTGTGGTATGTGGGGTGATGGCGGGGAATGGTGGTGGGGCAGCACCTACTTTCCTACTCAGGAACTTTCCAACACATCCGTAAGGCTTGCACATTGCATAACGTCCTGCCACAGTAGCAGATGTGGTTTGGGGGGGTCTTTCAAATGGAAAGAAGTGAATAGAATAAAACCACTTGTACTGGAGGCTAGTATTAGATTTCATTATGGTCTGTCTTTCTATGGGATCCTTGATTCCCAAAGGAAAAGAATTGCCAGGAAGATCCTTTCTGTGCATTTTTCCAGGTAGCTGCAATAATTTCTTTCATATGAAGATATTATTTCCACAAGGCAGTGATTTCTCAGTCAATTCAAGATTCTATTCCAGAGAGTACAGACTTGCAAGCTGTCCAGAAACACAAGGTAGTCCAAATGGGGCTGCTTCTTCATTTAACTGTCAAATATATAGCTGATGTAAGAACTGCTTTCTCCATTTTCCTCTCCATTTCTAGGTGTACTCCAAGGAATTAAATGCAATTTTAAAAGTACTTATGTTCTGTTTGCAGTAGCAGCCATCTCTCACCCTAACTGTAGTTGGAAAAGCTGAGATCCACTGCAGTGATTTTGCTAACATTCCAGTGACCTGATTATCCACAGGGACAGGGTATTTTTGATAGCAAGCCTTTAATTCTTCATTCTGTACACCCAGCTGGTCCACAGAGGCTGACATCACTTGACCACAAAATATAAGATGCTAAGCACCGAGTTTTTGCCAGAACATAACGTGATAGCTGAACACATTAAAAATTTCTTTTGGAATCAGTGTCCACTATATATGCTATTATTCATCAGTGGCATGCATTCAATGTCTCCATGCAATCAGCCAGTAGGTTTTTTTCTATGATTATATTTGCCAAGATGAAAAACAAGAAAAAATTTAAACCATTTCCAATGTGGTTCCAACTGTTGGACTACGTTTTCTAAACCACATTGTTAAATTGTGATCTAAATTAATGAATATTCTCCTGAGCAGCTGCTATTCAATCAGTTCTTCTCCATTTTCTTTTTTGATTATGATCTGTAAACCACTGAACATGAATATTATCAGGTGGGGCTACATATATGGACAATCTGGGCTCGTCATAAAGCAAGTCATAAGGAAAGTTATTTCTTCCCCTCTAGTCTGGAATGATGATATAGTCTTTTTTGGAATGAAGAGTACTTCTGAAAGAAAAAAGTCCATCATTCCAAATACATGCTGGTGTTGCTATTGCCAGTTTGACAACTGTGACATATGAACATTTCACAGGAAATTTGGGAGTTTTTTGGTTTTGTATTTTTCTTTTCCCCAGGCAGCTCAGTGTTCTGAAAGAGCTGCTGATGAAATATTGAACAAGCATTGTTAACATTTACTTGCAGCAAAATAACAGCTCAGCTATAAGTTTTAGTCAGAATAAAATCTTTATATGTAATCATTTTCCCTTGGAAAAAGTTATAAAAATCTTTTTGAAACTGTGTTGAGAATACCAAAATTTTTGAAAGTTTTCCATCTAGTCTTTTCACTTTGAAATAGCTGTTTATTTTGTATTTGATTGCCCCATGTTTTACGTTACAAAACATTTAAAATATTTTTGGAGTAGTTGAAACATTTTCTCTCAACATAATATAGATATTTTTCCCCTTCAAATTTTCTTTCCCAGAAATTTTGAAGCACTTAGCATCATCCCCCCAGATCAGAACAAAATAAAGTGAATGTAACCAAGTAATGAGGGCATATTATGCACCCTCCTCTGGATCCGAGCCACACAAGGTCTGGATCACTTACAGCTTTCTGCTGAAAAGCTTGGCTCTTCACCTCAGCCTGCAGGGACTCACAGGATCAGCTTTGGACATTCTCTAGTTAAGGCTTCAGTGTCAAAGCACTGGCTATCACAGCAGTATCTATGCTCACTGGATTCTGCAATTCTAGTACTGTAAGACCCACTGAGTGTGTGGTCTTAGTAAACACAGAGCAAATTCCAAACCCTGTCACAAGATATCTTGAACAAACACTTTGTACCTATCATACACTGATCATTAAAATAGAAGAGTTCAGATTTTATGAGACTGTAGTGTGGAGGACTGAGATTTTCTGCATAAAATATTTCCCTTTCATGATTTTGAAAAACAGAGGAAGATCTAAAAGCAGTCAGTTATCTATATGTAATTATTGATTATATGTAACTCTTGCTTGAGAAGCAGTTCTTTTCCAGCTGAACAGAACAATTAACTACACTACAAGAAATTCAGTGATGGTTGCTAGAGCATGTAATTGAGGTTGTTACAGGCAAACACTAGCAAGAATTGGATATTTACCAACCAAACCCAGCTACTGCTCACAATGTTCAAGCACATACTAAGAACCATCCCTTTTCTAATTTGTTCTCAAAAGGTTTACCACTTCATAGAATCATAGGATAGTTAGGGTTGGCATACCCCTGCCATTGGCAGGGACTCATTCCACTAGACCAGATTATATTGTCTGGTCGAACATTTCCAGGGATTGGGCGTCCACAACTTATCTGGGCCACCTGTTCCTGTACCTCACCTCTCTTATAGTAAAGGATTTCTTCCGAATATCTCCTGTAAACCTGCACTCCTTCATCTTAAGGCCATTCCCCTTTGCCCTATCCCTGCATGCTCTTGGAAAATGTCCCACTCCAGCTCTCTCCTAGCCCCGCTTTAGGTACTGGAAGGTGCTCCAAGGCTTACCTAAAGGCTTTTCTTCTCCAAGCTGAACAACCCCAACTCCTTCAGCCTGTCTCCATAGCAGAGCAGCTCCAGCCCTGTGATCACCTTAGTGGCCTCCTCGGGACTCATTCCAACAGGTCAACACATTTCTTGTGTTGGGGGCCGCAGAGCTGCATGCAGTGCTCCAGGTGGGATCTCACAAGAGCATTAGTTTCAACGTAGAAGAGTTAAACAGCGGATTGTCTAAGTTCAGGACTTGACTCAGTGACCATGTCTCTGCTGCTGTGCGTTTATGTTACCTCGCAGCCACGCAGATCCCTCTGTAAATGTTTGTAATCTGCAGTTTGGCAGGGCAGGCTTAGCTGCAGCACAGCACCCAGATGGATTTTGTGTGCTAAAGTCTGGCCTCCCGAAGATGTCACATGGTATGCCGTGGACTCCTCAGCAGTTATTCAAATCTTCATCATGCATCACTATCTTCAATTTATGAAGAAATTATTGTGCTCATGGAGCCACACGTATGAAATCCCTCTGGTGCTCTTGGTTATTCACACACTTGAAAGATCCTGCAGAAGGTCAAGTGATGCTGAGGCCAAGAGATGGACAGAACACCTTCAGGTGCTGTTCCACAGTTGTGTTCTGTCAAAGTAACCATGACAGGAAAAGACAAATCCAGCAGATCCTACAGGTGGCTCAATACCCATCCAGCTTGTCCTGTAGTATAGTTCCACAGCCTTTTCAAGGGACAAAAACCTAATTAAGCTTTGCATAATCCTGCTGACCAACCACTTAGATCTCTGGCATATCATTATAGCTAGGTGAATCCATTCAACAAAAGAAACTTTTGGTGTCAGGACATAACCAGATCTGAATGATGCACTGCCTTTACTGTCTATTTAACTCCACAATTTATTGTCTTTTAAGGCCATGCTAGATTATTTATAGAGAGGAAACTAATAAAAGATACAGATACATGGCAGAGCTTTTAGAATGGGTGCTGTTCCCTGGCAGGAGGCTATGCAAAAGCAGAGAAGTCACTGCAGGGAGAATACAGCTTTTCTAAAAACACCCCCCATAATTCCAATATTAAGAGAAATGTACTTTGTTGTTATCACATGGCAAGGTCCTTTTAAGCACCCTTGATTTGGAATCTCTAAAATTTACACTTTTGGGCATCAACATCCTGATCCCACAGAGCTGTTTGAACAAAGATGTTTAACAAGTTGCTTGACTAAACTGAAGAATTGACTAATTCTGACTTTACCTGCAGTGTAATAGGTTGATAGAATAGCTGCTATATCAGCACCAAAGCTGACTCAAGTTTACCAGTGTACAGCAATACATTTCAAAAGTTTAGGAGCAGAAACAGATACTCATGAGTCCTTGGGGATTACTAAATTATTCAGTGTTGCCTTCTGAGTAAGGCTGATGCTGCATCACTTTGCTGCTGCTGTACTGAATGCAGTAACTGGCATTTGACTGGAGCATGTGAAGGTGTCGCATCTTGATTTAAAGATTTCAAGAGATGGAGAATTTACCCCCTCTCTTGGCAAGTCTCCATTCTCAACTGAAACTTACCTCGATCCAGCTTCCTGTTAGAGGGGGGTTTGCATGAATCTTCCAACAACATTACAAAGTTGGTTTAGTATCTGATAGACTTTGTGCTACTTATTAAAACTGAATTAAGTTTTCTTTAAAGCAGGACAGCTGGATCTCTTTCAGTTTCCCATTGGAAGGCATTTAATGGTATTTTCCTAATTTGTATGGCTTTTTTTCTGTGCACTCTCCACATTTTATGGGTTTCTCAGCTGCGAACAAGTTTCTCATGTCATCGTGATATTAAACAAACTAATCTTATGAACACAGCTCTGCTCCTGTCATCACAAGCTCATGTTCAGAGCTATTTCCATTAGGATCCTTAAATCCGTTTCTGAAATGCTGTTTTCCAGTTGTATGGTTCTTAATGATCATAAGCTGTATTTCACTTGCATGGTACATAGCAATTAATAAAAAGACTAGGTATAAAAAGTAGTTACAGTAACCCTTATTATTTCATGCCATATCAAATGCAAACTGGCCTGGAAAATTACCTGGCATAGGGCCATGTTGATTAGAATCAAGTTACTCATTTATACTGGCTCAACTGAGGCTGGTTTCACTTTGTGACACACAAAACTAAATGATCCCCTCTGCCTTTACTACCTCCACAAATAAATATGAATAGATTTTTGTTAAATAGTATTAGTTTTACTTGCTTCCTTAGCCAGATTTGCAGCCTCATGGCCCACATGTCCTTTGTTACAGGCTACCTCTCCACGTATTCTATTCTCCAGGCCTGCAAGATCTTTTATGACACTTATTTTAAGCCAGCTTTGGGCCCAAGAAATGACACAGATAAAAATACTGAACTGCCTCAGCTGCAGTCAACACGTCAGTCCTGGTTTGGAGGGTTCCAGCTCCAGCACTCAACATCTGTGCCAAATCCAGCTATAGCACCAACTAATTCTGGCCCACAGAGCACATCACTGGGGCTGATACAGGCCTGCAAAGGACAATAAATATGACAGGGTACCATGTAACACAATGAGCATTTTCAAATAGTATTTTCTGAAATGAAAAAATAATGCTAAAAATCCAAATCCCACTTTATATTGGGCACAATATGGTCTATTCCCCTTCCTGCTCTACTAGTTGAATCCCATATCAAGCTTTCTAAATATTTGCCCTCTGCTATCAAAGAACCTGGGCCAGGATTATTGAGGTCATCTCGCTTTGCTTCTCTCTGAGTTAACTCTGCTCTAGACTCAAAAGTTTCCTATTGCTCAAAGACTTATTACAAGTTAGCAAGAGAAAACTGTCACCTCACGCAGCTCTTTTTCTTATCTGATGCTGTTTAGGCATACTGGGGTTTATTTTTTATTCTTTATGGTTGCTGTTTTTCATCTTTCAAAGCTACATGAGAGGGTTGGAAGATACTTCTGCATTCCCATGATGCCTGATTACATCATCCTGATTCTCTTTAAACACAAAAGAGAACTACTGAGTATTTCTGCTGTCTCTGAATCATTAAGACTTTCACCATCTTTTGCTAAGCAAGTGAGCCATACTATTGTTAGAAATAATTTTATTGCTGTTATCCTTTAAAATGCCTTACCGTTCTTAGGCTGCAAGGTAGAGGTTTCTTTTACTCGCTTTCAAGTCTTTCCCTTCTTTATATTTCCACGGGCTCTAATTTACATAATTGCTGCTTCCTTCCTCTTTCTTCTCCTCTTCCCCATTTATCTGATATATTTTTAATAGCTGCCTTTACTTCCTCACTTAATAAGGAGGTGCCGCTAACCAAAGATGTCCTTGTTCATGATTATGAAATTGTGGTTTTTAGAGATCTAGTAAACTTTCCTAGAATAATTTCCAGTTTTCATTCACATTTTTCTGTCTAAATGTCACAACTTCTGTCCAAGTTTCTCTTCCCAAACATATTAATTCATCATTTTGTTGGTTGCTTTGTGAAATAAGCCATTGGGAGCATCAGACACCAGACTAGACAGAGATGTAGAAAACAGACTAGAAAGTAAATCTTGTACCTTTCCTCAGACAAGTTAGAAGCAAGATAGAAAGCTCTTTGTTTAACATCTTAACAAGAAGAAATGAGATTATTTTCAATGACTCTTCAGAATATGCTGGACTAGGGTTCAGTTCCTGTTCTCATTAAGTCTAATTACAGAGTCATACCAGGAATTACTGAGCTTGTACAGGCAGTCACTTTTCTAAGAATTAACCAGCTCTACTCAGTTTGAAAATTACTGGAAATATGTTTTAGCTATTATTAGCAAAGAAATTAGAGGCTACAGGGAAAATTATATTAAAGTCTAGAAGTTTAAAGAAGCACTAAATTTCCAAGTACTTCCTTACTCATTCCTATTAAACTTTTCAGAAGCTTGTGCTTGATTAAGCAGTGATAATTAAATGTGCTGTGAGTGAGCTGTGTTGGACTTGGGAGTCCCAGGGGAAAACACTAAGGCATAGCATTAGCTTGCCAGAATTTTAGGAGTACCTTGGGGAAAGATGCAAAATGTGTAGTGTCCCTCAAAAAATTGAGAACAGTGAATGAAATTGCCTAGTTGATGCTCTTCCTTCCTGTTACATGCTAGGCTTGAGAATTATAAGGAAGCAAAGAGCAAGTGTACATGATGATACAAAAGTTTACCAGAACTGAAAGGGCTAATGATTATGAAATTAGAGTCTTGATTACAACTGAGCCCTGATTTAGCAAAAATGTGCTAGGAATATAAAGGTAATTCTTGGTAGACTTTTTTTGTTTGAGGGCAACAACGATAACACACAACAAAAGGACGATCTGCCTATGCATAAGCACAACTTCTAAATAGCTTTTCTGGTTTTGTTTGTTTGGATGGTGGGGCTTTTTTGATTGATTGGTTGGGTTTTTTTCTCCTTAAATCAAATCTACTGCAATAGCATGAGGGAAGAAGGAAAAAATGGAAAAAAGTTTTGGGAAAATAGTCTTCCTAATAAACATTATACTAACTTTTCTCCAACATTATAGTTATTTGCTTGATTTTAGTACTATTTGTGGGGGAATTAAGTGGAGCAGAAAACAGGTAAAAATGGCTAGTAGCCAGGAAAAATTAAAAATATAGCAGAAGGAATCAGGGCGTTGGGTATGCAGCAGTCAGGGATCTGTCAGGAGGAAAGTGATGATTGTCAACCTTAGGAAAAGACTTGTTCATCCCAGGCATGCTACTGTTACTTCAGGCCACATAACTGATGCAAGTAACTGAGGCTGAGTTTTGTGTGTCATGTATAATGTAACAGAAGTAATTCCAGTGCAGGAATAAAAATGTTGATGTTTTTCCATCAAACCAGCCTCCTCTCTTAGATCATTTTAAAGTTTTAAATCTCTTTGTGGACTCAAATAACACCCACATAGTACTATCTCCACTGGAGTTCAATTTAGTTATCTTGGAAACATGATGATGAAATGATACTGCAACTATTTCTCAGTCATGGTGAAACCAAGAAAGTTTTATGAAAAAAAAAAAAAAGAGAGACTTAACTGGGGCAGAGAATAGAACTAGCTACTAAATATTTTACTACAGAAAAAGATCTGGAACATACACAATTTGGTGCAGCAGATTTGGTTTTCTGTGCTATTGGCAATTCTTTTTTAAAAATTAGGTCACTTTTTTAAGGAAACATTAGTAACTGGCATATGTGGAGATTATACACTGCAGCTTAAAAGCAAAGTGCTTTTTAACAGTGGCATTTCCCATCCTATGTCTATTGTTTTTCAGCATACAACAGAAGATTTGTCAAATTGGAGTGGCTGTATTTAGTTTCATGTTTACACTTCTCTATAGTTGAATGCTAAATTAGAGTTGTCACATTGTCATAACTCTCTAAGACACTGTCTCTAAGACACTGTTGGTTAGCTGATTTTTTTTTTTTTCTACTCATGGTTCCTTTACACATTCCTTCAAGTCATAGGAAAATTTACTTTGAACATAAGTATTTGACTTTTTTTTTCTGGGAAAGGCTCTCTTCTACTTCAGAAATCTTATATATAGAGAGAAAAATGTAGAGATATATCTATACAAGGTAGATATATTGGTTCTTGTAAACCAAAAAACCAAGAACAGATATGTGGTGGATGACTATAGATCACTTGTTCTCTATCCAGTCCAATACAGATTTATCCTTACTTAACCTTTGACATCCATCTCTAAAACACACCTTTGAGACCTCTACAAAAAAAAAATAAATCTCTCTGATGGTGGTCAAACATTGCAGTAGGTTGAGCTGAGAGGTTGGAAACTCTATCCTTTTAAAACTTTAGTGATACGATCCCAAAGAACCACAGGAATCTTCACAATCGGCCTGGTTCGAAGCAGAGGGTTGGACCAGATGCCCTCCCAAGGTGGCTATTTGCTTTAGCACCAGGAGCAGCAATGCACCCCATGTCCCCTGAATCCCCTTGGCAAGTGCAAAGTGGTGCACTCTCCTGCTGGGGTCACGCACTCTGGAGTGACCGTGAAGCTTGGCAAGGTCAGGACTAACAGCAGAAGTGCAAGACGAGCTCATGTGGAAGGCAGTGCTGATGCTGAAAGCTTCAAATATGCATGCTGTTGCTCTGAGTGGAGGATTGCTCTTCCATCAGACTGGCCACAGAGGCAGCTTCCCCCCTTGACAGAAATACTGTTCTTGAGTACGTGAAATAATTATGAGATGAATATGAATTGAAAGTGCACTTCCTCTTGACCTACTTCCCAGGCAGGGAAGCACAGCTTGATGCCCTCCTGTTTGGAGAGGTAAAATTATCTCTGCATTCCCTAGGCTCCGCACAAGCCTCTATTGTTTGGTACAACCACATGGCTCATTATCGTGCCTACTACGCAGCCTCTTGTAATGATTTCCTTCCCTCTCCTGTCAACACCTGGCTGACTAACCAAACTGGTTTCTTTGGGGAGAAGTGCACCTGTTTACCCCGTCAATAAATACACCTCTTTTTTGTTTGTACTGTGAAGGTAAACATGCAGAATGACAGCGTTAGCCAGCTTTAGAAAAGCGGCTGGTCATTCCAAGGTGCTCCAGGACTATATGCATCAGATTCCTTCCTTGTTAAGTGAACAGACCTTTCTTTACTCACAAGGCTGTAGGCTGCATCTTTTTACTTCACCACAAAATCAACTGCATGTTCCATTAAGGCCAGTGGAGTCGGGCTGGGACCAGAGCCTTCATGGATAAGTCCTGCAGCAGCTCAAGTCTTAGAACAGGACAGCGGTGCCACTTCTGTGACAATCTCCTGGCACGAAGGATGTAAGCTCCAGAAATAGAGCTTTTGATACATGAGCCTTCCTGTCCTTTCTGAGAGGTCTGTGGCTCTTAGTCGGGTGTCTAAGAAGTACAGAGGATGCCCCAGCACAGCTCTTGCTAGCATTTCAAAGCCACTAGCTGTGCTGGCACTCCATGGTTCTTTCATCGAAAGTAACTGTTTGAAAAGGGAGAAGCTGCTGGGATTTTCTGCCCTGGATAAGCTTCCCACAAGAAAGAAAGGAAAATTAAAAAACCCCCATCTGTTGCCTGATACCTAAAAAATTTTATGAACTGATTGTAACTGTTATAACTGATGTCTTGCTCTAGCAGGGTTATTGCTGTGTCCAGGCTGTAAGCGCAAGCACCAGTAGTGTAGAGAAAAGAAAGCTCAGCAATACAGCTGACAGCGGGCTGTGGAGATCCCTAAATTAGCACTGAGCCAAGTCAGTAAGTCTGTGCAACCCCACAGTGTCATGCAGCTGTACCAAGCTGTAGTGAAAGCAATAGAGAGCAGGGTGTCACTAAATAATTGCTTAGTTAATCCATAACTTGCATAAACCACACGGAGATAAGTGATATGATGGTGCATAAATTGCCAGAACAAAATCTCCAGTCCAACTTCCCAGGCAGAAGTCTGTAGGTCACAGCGAAGAAAACTTCTCAGGAAAGAACCTGAGCACGGGTTGTGTTTTGTTCACATGTATGTGACACCCAAGATAATAGCTTTTTCTGCAAACTTCACCCAGGTTGAATTGTGAATCAGGGTACATGAATCACCTGCCAAACCTTCAAGTGCGTCAGTGATAAGAGAATACAAATTCAAAAGTGCAGGTGCCGTATCAGCAGCTGGAGTGGAGCTGACAGCACTGCTAGAGACAATGACCATTCCTGAATTCTTTCCTGGCCACGGTTTGAATGTTTCATCTCACTTTCCACATAAAGATGTGACCTCTATGACAGGTCGGGATGTCCATCTGAGCTCCCTTGGTTTGTCAGCAGTGATAATTTCATTCAATTTGGACATCCATAATTTATGCTATAATCTTAGACATCAATAACTAGCCTTCTCACAACTACTAGGAGTGCCCAGTAACCAAATTATAGTTCTAGATTTGTCTGTACTGGTGTAACACACTTCAGAAGACAATTCTGTTATCAGCAAGGATACTGAATAGGGAAACTCCTTGTTTGAGATTAATTCACAGGAAACTGATTCAAAGGCATTGTTTTGGTCAAAGCAAGCACAGCTTCAGCTGAACTGGGCTCTCATTCTCTTAATTTATTTTTACAGCCTAATTAAATTAATCTTAATTAATTAATTACACTAGAGGAGATTGCCTCAAATCCACACAAATGCTGAAAGTGTGCCAAATCCAAAGCCAATAGGAGTTATTAATCAGCGCCCCCAGACAGACACCCACACCCCAGGGCTGTCCACTGAATGCCTGATCCTATTTCCCACAGGATATCAGAGGATCTTTCTTCCCCATGGCTTTCAGTAGGAACACAGCTGCCATCAAGTCAGGTACACATCAAACAGGTCCCTGGCTGAAGATAATTGCAGGCAAAAGGCCATTCCATAGTCATTTGCTTAAATGTTGCTTTGGCTTCCCTGATGCAAAGCACTTCCTGTGACACTTTACAAATATCAGCATAATGAAGCTTGGAGTTTATTTCCATCCACCTCCTTTCAAGTGACTAGTAAGACCTCAGACAGTGTAAATTTCAGAGAGCAGTGTTGTCCTGCAATGCTGCCTGGAACAGCTGCCTCAGCAAGGTATTGTGGCTGAGAAGTTCCCACTGGTTATACTAGAAGTTCCAGCCCTGTTAGACTCATTAAAAGGAACAACATTTAGCCTAATGATTAGGAGAAACCACCACTAATTTTGAAGTGGGGGATTTATAAATCAACTATTGCTTCCATGAGTCTGAGAATGTTGGACTGGATAGGTGGCAGCAACAAGATTTGATTGTCGCTGTAATTGGAGACAAATCCATCCAGGGCACCCTGGTTCCACTGGTCAGGCAGGAACCAGCTGCCAGATCTTCCTCTCCACACATCTGCTGTCTGCAGAGCCTTCTCACAAGCACAACTTCAGCCACATGAGGTTTCTGAATAGCCCATGAATTCTTACTAGCTCATTTCTACTCAATAATCTAAACAGTCCTCAACAGTTTTTTAAGCATCAAGCCCCATTCTCTGGCTCACTTAAGCTGTCTGTTTTTGAGATGTAGTTCTCTAAGCATTTTTGTCTCTAACTTGGGGTAGAAAGTGATGGTGTATGTTCCTTTTCCTGCCAGATCTGAGTCAAGCAGACCCTCACCATTTAAGGCTACACAGGAAAACTCTTTTCACGGCACAATTTCTCTAAATCATAAAAACTGAAATAGGAGAATTAAGTTTATGCTTGCTTGCATTCTGTGTGCTATCAGTAAGTGTGGTTGCACAGAATTCAGTTTAAGGTCAATTTTATTGCTAAAGCACTCTCTAATCTGATCTTTAGTACTACTTTTACATAAAACTGAACAGTCACAGCATCAGCTGCACGAGAAACTGAGCCCAAAATATAATACTTCTCCAAGCCCTACTGCAGTGTCCTTCCTGCAGTGCAGGCAAGAAAAATTGAGGACTTCAGGAGGCTACTATTGACATTCAGGACATGTAGTGTTAAAGCAGGACAGTTTTAACTGAGGAGAAATTTTATGGGAAGAATGTGTGTCACGTGTCATGTTGTATCCAACATTCAAAAGAACACCATCTAGGGCTACAACAACCATAAAAACAAGAAATCAGATTTAACAAGGGCCAGTTTTACATGTGTGACCAACTTCTGAGGTAGCTCTCTTACAGAGCTTTGTTGTAAACATTACTCACTATTACCTTCCAGTCACAACTTAGTCCAGGGTCTTGTGTATTATTTTAACACAATATGAAAGCATTAGAAAGAATTAAGCTCTTAATTCTAATTTTCTTCTAAGAAAATTAGCTCTAAAATAGATGATTAATAGAGGGAAAAGCAGAGACAGAGCTCTACTGTTGCTGCATTCCTTTTACTGCATGGATTCTTGCAGCACTATCTAAATGAGTTATATTAACTTCTTTGAACACCAAACAACTATGCTTTCTGAACTCCTTGCCCTTAGAATTCAATCCCTGCTGTGCAGCTGGTCAGAGAAGTTTCCAAATTATTCAATGCACTTTTGCAAAACCTCCTAACCTAGGATTATCTAGAAAGCACATAACCCCTTTTAGTCATAGTTATATCCCAATGCATAAGCCACTGGAAAAAAATTGTTAGTATATTAGCAGAGGCACAGGATAACAAACTATCTTAATGGTGATGCTTTCACAGCCACATTTTTTGGAGTACAATTCAATTTAACATTGTGAACTTAAGATGAAGTGGCCAAAGGTAAGTGTTTCAAATGTTTAATTTCCATTGAAGTCAGTGGAAGTTGGACACGGAAGTCCCAGTACCATTTTTCCAAAGTGGTAGATAGTACTGCCCACCAGCTGTTTCACTTCTGATCTCTGCCCAACAGAAATTCACAATTTATGTTTAAAATACTGATATAATAATGACCATTTTTATAACCCGTTATATCACTGCCCTGAACTCAGCATGGCTAGCTCGTACAGCACCATCAAGTTGGAGTGGAAGATGGGAAGAAAAAGCAAAAACAATCTCATCCTATGAATCCTTCTGTCAATATAGCAAGCTATAAACCCAAACAGCAGAATGACCCCTCCCTTGAAAGAACTCCAGGAAGACAAGGGGAAGCCAAACTTAATATTTTTAATTACCAAGGAAAACCTTCCGCTCTATAACCACCTTAAAGCTCCTCCATGAGCTTTACTGTACTGTATCCTAAGGCAGGGCCTTGGCCCAGCCTTCAAATTATTAAACTTGTATAAAGCAACACGACACTGATCCAGTGATTTCAGATTGTCGTCCTGTACCCAGGGTTTTGAGTGCATGCTGTGTTGCATCTTTTCTTTGTTCTGAACATAGGAAGGGCTCCCTTGGTGACCCAGTTAGCTGTGTCCCTTATACACAGCAGGCAGTCCATGAAGTTGCTGAGAGGGACACCAAGACTGAAGGAATACTCACCATGAACAAACACTTTGTTTTAAAAGTTAATATGTCTCACCCAACCATTTCTCTAATTAAGTAATCCCCCCCTTTTTTCTAGCTTAACAGACTATTCTCATATCTCCAGTTTTACAAACTAGAAGCTTTTTATGTGTGTGTGTTTGTGTGTGTGTGCCTTTTGATGTGAGGCAACTACATCTCAAGGTTTTGTCTACTTCAGGCTTCTGTCACATATGGCCAAAAAAACAGGTTCTGGCACAAAACTCCTCTTAACCCCATCTGGATTTTCCTGTTGGTTCAGATTCATGTAGCTTCAGACTGCAGAGAAGCCTGAGCACTTCCTGTGCAGTATCATCCCCAAAACAATGTCTGTGTCCCTCCAAACAAAAGACACTAGATGTACCAATGAAAGAGGAAAATTGGAAAGGAAGAGCCAGAGCATGGGATTATTTGATTCCAACAATGAGCAAGGACCCAGCAAGCTGCAGTTTGAAGGAAGGGAAGTGATGCTGCATCTGTCAGAAAACTAGATCAGATTCTGGGTTACTTGTGTTGCAGGCTGCCTGTGTGCTCCTAAGCAAGTTTGTGCCTGTCATAACAGGACACCCATGATGTGATGAGGTGTCTGGGTGCCACTTGAATCTGAAAATAGAAGCATCCCCTCCTTGTGGGACATAGCCACTGCCTTTGCAACTGAGGTAACTCCTTCTTGACTTGAACTACGGAGACAATTTTTCCTGAGAGATGAGAGGAGCAAAGAGTCTTAGCTGCTTACAGGCTCAGAGGGACAAAAGTTCAGCCTCAGTTACTTAGAAGAGAATACTTTCAGGCCTCTAAGGAACTTCATTGAGTGTTTTCCATTGCTTAATAAATCTGAACTTGTAAATGTTTCCCACCAGACTGGCAGACCCTTTCAGAGCTATCACTTATATTTTCAAGAGCTGTCTTGCATGGATGAGCTCCCTCTTCACAGTTACCTTTTGAGAACACCTAAGGAGGAGATGTGGCCTCTCTTCATGGCCAGTGCCCTGTGGCAGGTGCACGTCAGAGATGAAACCCCCTGAATTCCACTGTTTATGGATGCAATGCCATTGGCTCTGTTGAAACCCTCAATCCATGTTCATCCCTCCTTCCACCTGGATTCCCAGAGCTTCCTTTCTGTGCAGAGCCCTGAGCGCACAGAGGGTGGCCAGGGGCATGTAAAGGGCAAAATCTGCAGATGAGCCTGAACTCCACCACCTTGGAGTGAGGTTTACCTGGGGAATGCTGCAAGATGTAAACCGCCCTGGGAATGAGAAAGTCACCTACCTAATTTCATCAAGCTTCAGTGGCTTCCCTACGTGATAAATTCAGTCCAGGTGGATTATGTACACAAAACAGGCATATAATGCACTTCTACAGGAGATATCACCCATCTCTCTCTTCCTACACATCACCCATATGAGTATTTGTATTAATTTACAGATTGGGAAAACTAAAATTCAGGGAGAAACGGTAGGATGCCCTGAGCCACATGGCAAATCACAAATTAACCTTGGCCTTCCTCACATGAAAAGCAACATCAGGCCAGGGCTGGGTCAGCTCTAAATACAGAGTTATGGGTCACAAGGCATCATTGCAGTACGCTTGTCCCATTCTAAGGTTTTTCTCTTCCCCTCCTCAAACATCTGCTATAAACCACAGTCAGAGGGCAGCTGGACCTTTGGTCTGATCCAGTACAGCTGTTACTATGTTCCCTCAGTTTTAGAAATCAACCTGACCCCACAGCATTGGATACAAACACCCTTAGACTTGGAAGGAGTTCAATTTTAGGACCTTGCTTTATGAATGTTTTGTGTTAAAATGATTTATATGAACACATTTGCTCTTTGGATCTGGCAGCAGCCTGCGATCAGGCCCAGCTTTTTTAATATTTTGGGCCATAAGCCATCCAGCTTGGGGATTTATTCATCTTAACGTGTTTAGCTTTGTAAGCACAATGCAGTAGTTACTGTTGTGCCTCCCGGCTGCTCTTCCATTTTTTATAAACTCATTTTCTCTGCTAACCTACTTTGAATTTTTTCTTGTAAAGCTGTTTTTAGTCTTCCACTGCTTCTCCCTTACCCCTATTTTCCCTCCCACAAAACATTGGGATAAAACAATAGTGACTTGAATAGGCTCCAGCTTCTCTCTCCTGACTTTGGAAATAATTGTTTCCACTAATCCTTTTGAGTGCACTCCCAATTCCATATATTCAAAGAGCTTTCCCCCACACACACATATGCACCCAATTGCTGCTGTTCAACAGAGATCATGCATCAGCACATTGTAATTGCTGGTGACAAGCAGTTCTTGGACCCCAAACCCACAAACTGCTCCTAAGCTATGGATGGAGGCTCCTCCACCACTGTCACTACCTTTGCCACCTTGTCCTCATCCCAGCTACCTGGAAAAGAAAAATTATCTTGTATTCTAGCTCAGCCCTGCAGCCTGCCAGTCGATTCCTGGATCCCTTCAATTCAGTATCATAAATACACTTAATGAGGGAGTTTCATATAGATTTGGTAAGACAGTTATTTGAACGATACATAATTTATGTTGCCCTGTAGCATAGGAAGCCTCGAGTGGTGTCAGAATGAACAGATTCAAGAAACTTGCCAGACAGCAGCACAGAGTGCAAAGGGGGAGAAGAGTGGGGGGAGAACAAGGAGACAGCGACCCAGGGAAGGAGGTACATAAAGCAGAAGAGCTTGATAGCAGCAAAAGGCGTGAAAGACAGACAAGGTAAAAGGCACAGGGTGAGAGAAGAATGGAGGAGGGAATAGAAGATGATGAGAGAGGAGGAGCTGAACAGAAGATGCAGACGAGGGCAGAGAGGGTCTGCAGAATGAATAAGAGATAAGAAGCATGGAAAGGCAGAAATAAAGAGCATAGTATGCACACTCGATGCGACAAGCAGGTCTCTGCAGGCTGCGAGTGCCGCAGCCGGGCAGGAAGCAGAGCCAGCTGCCGTGTCAGCCGGAGGGCAAGGGCACCGAGAGGCACCCCGACTCTCCTGGGGTTCTGCTGCCTCGTGACTCCCCCCGCTCCCCCTGCCAGCCGCAGCCAGGGGGCTGCCCGGCTTCCCTACCCACTTTCAACCCTTCAGCTCCACGCGGTGTCAGGTTTTGCTGTCAGCATCCTGCTCTGGCGTGGCCTCTTTCCAGGAGCTGTAGTGAGAATATGAGGCAGCCTTTCAGCTGGGTCAATTGGAGAGGCTCTGCTGGCAGTCTCACCTAGCCTTTCACCCTTGAGTGACAGCAGCGTCCTACTTTGGCTCCCCTCAGCTCAAGGATGAGGGTTCTAAATGCTGCACTGTGGTGACATCTTTGCCCAAGAGACCTCACCAAGTGTGCTTGCAGGTACGAGATGAGACACAGGAGGCAGACAAAGCGAGGGAGAGAGGGAGTTGGGTAGACCAGAGAACACAAACAAGCACACAGGATCTGTGCCTGCTATCTGCCTAGGCTTCCACTTCTGAAGAGGCACTGGCTCTCAGCTCCTGGAAGTCACTTTTTGGTTGGAGAGCTCTCATCCAAACAGTTAGTGTCAATGAGCTCGTTCTTAGCTCAGCAGTGACCTGTCACAGAAGTGTAAGTACACCTCAGAGATAGATCTTCATCAGGACCAGACTGGTACATGGGTAGAGACACAAGGAAAGTACCTCTGATTTATTTTCTGGGATTTATGCAATATGAATTGAAGGCAACACAACCACTTGGCTCTGAACAGGACCCCTAGCAAGCAGAACAGATGGCTGTATTAAAAGGAAAAAAACCCTAAGCACAACTGGACTAGCCAAGTGCCTCCACAGAGGCTGAAGGGGAGGGACTGGCCCTGAATCCTCACTTTTGCTTTTGCCTGCAGTATCCATGATGAGGTTTAGTATTACTTCTGTTTGTGGAAAGCAGCCAAGATACTTGCTCTCATGCCAAATTGGAGAAAAACAGCCTTTGCCTCACCAAGTCTACAATGTAGTTAGTATTGACCAAAGTGCTCCTTGTGTCTTTCTCTTACACAGGTGTGGCTGTGCACAGCCCTGCTTTGCTTCCTCACCCATGAACTGACACATACAACTCTGCAAGGGAATTGCAACCGGTTGGGCGAGCAGGCCTCTGGTCATCGCTGCTCCTCCTGGTACTGCTGCTCCCTGTGCCTGGGCATGGTATGTAGGCAGCAAATGTTAAAATATGCTCCCTACATCCCAAATGAAGTGGTGAGGAGTTGCAGGGAGCTTCCCTGGTATAGGAGAGTAGCTAATAACTGTGCCCTTAAAAGCAGAAGCATTGATTGAGAGCCAGGCCTTTAATCCCTCTGCTTTCCGCCCACAGAAAAGGGGACTGTGCTCTTCTCCTACCCTGCAAGATGGTGATGACTCTCAGTGTGCTTTAACCTTCATCAGTCAATGTTTACAAAGTATTTCTATAGCTGCCGACTGGCCAATACCGTAGAAACATTCCCGGGTTTTCCCTGGTGCCTGATGCTGTGTGTGGCTGGCTGTTTACGGGCCGGGATCCCCATGGTGGCCGTCTCTGCTCTTACCCCTCTGAGAGCATGGCCTACATTCATGTCTGTTTTCTTTGGCATTCTCCAGTATTTCCCTTGGAACTAATGGCCAATAATATAGTTCCTACTCAGACATCCCCCTCTGACAGAGTGCTCCTACAAAGATTATCATTCTCATACTTGTGAGCCTCATGCTGTTCCACTGCTTCTCTCAGGCTGTTCTCCACTGGGGATAGGGTCACAAAACCCACAAAGTATACAGAGATTTGCAATTAGATCTGCTCTCTTAATTTATTTTTTTTCCTAACCTGAAAAACAAGACAAGTAAAACTGCAGGTTTTGTAGAAATTGCCCAAGAAAATTTAAGAAATCTTTGTGCTCCCCTTGACCCAAAATCTGCCAGCTTTGAAAGAAATATTTAGATGAACCTCCTCCAACAGTTTACAGAAGAAAGTAGCTATTTCTTGTAAAAATAAATGCATGAAAAACCCCAAAGTATTTATCTTGAAAACTAATTTTAGTGGAAATTTTTCAGGTAGTTCAGTGAGCTGTGGAACTCAGCACACCCTCTGGTACCAGAGTCAGGTTTCACAGGCCCAGGGATGTGACAGCTCCCTGCAGCAAAACCAAAGGTCAAGTTTAAAAAGAAATTTTTAAAAATGATCCATTCTTTTTTCACCACCACTTGTGGCAATATTCATCCTTCTTCCTATAGATTCCTACAAAAATTAAAAATAACTGTAGAAGTGAGAATTAAATATTTGTGTGTGTGTGTACATGCTTTGAGTAAGAATTAAGCTTTTGACTTAGAAAACATAGATGGGTGCCTCACTCAGTCCCTGTAGTGATTTGTATCGCTGTGCCACATTTACACAAGAGAAAAAGGAAAGGGAATTTGCTTGAAGTCAGACTGAAGACAGCAGAGTCTTTGCAGGGAAAGACTCTGTCTCATACAGAAAGATAAGAAGTCAAGAAATGGGACACAGGAAACTAGCTCCAGCACCAGTTCATCCAGCACTGTTCTATGACCAGGATGGAGTTTTTCAGGTCCTAATTTCCCTACTCTTAAAAAGTGGGCAATAGTGATACAGCCCCGTCTTGGGGAAGTGCTGCCTTCTAGTAGGTGCTGTTTTCCAGCAGACATGCTGGCTCTGCAACAATGCTTTCTAGATGATCTTGGTCTCTGACTGGCAGATCCAGGTTTCTGCTCTTTGACACATTACAGAGAAGAAAAGGCAGCAATCTCCACTTTCCTAAGGGGAACCCTTTCCAAGTGACTAGAAAGTCACCAGGTCTAGCCTAATGACATAAATTACTTGGATGAGCCTTCAGGTATGTCCTGTGACTTGACTTAAGGCTCTGTTTGCCAGAAGGGAATAATTTAATCTCCTCAGTGATACCACATAACCTCCCACAGCTGTCTGGGCAATTCTCCTACAGGGAAGCCCGAGTTGCTTGTGAATCAGTTCCTGAGCAGCAGCAGTTTACAGGAGCAAACTTTAAAAAAAAGCAAACACAGAAATGGTCTTCACAAAGCTGTGCGTTCTGGCAGCACAAAAAAAAGTCACAGCCATGCATTCACAGCCCACAAATAGTGGTTCACTGGTGACAATTACAGCACAAGCATCCCAAGCAAATCCATCCTCCAGCATTAATCCAAATGCCAGGTCTCTGAAGACTCCCAGTTTTTTTAAGCCTCTTCTTACTTGAGACATCAGGCTTTCATTCATAGCTGCTGGACTAGACAGAACACTGAGGGCCAAATCCATTAAATACCTGAGTATCTCCAGCTCTTCCTTACATCATAAGGAGTCATGTGTCAAGTGCTGGAGTGTGTCAACAGAACTGCAATGAAGCTGGTGAAAGGACTGGAGCAAAAGTCCTATGAGGAGCAGCTGTGGGGGTGTTTAGCCTGGAGAAAAGGAGGCTCAGGAGGGACCCTGCTCTCTACAACTGCCTGAAAGGAGGGTGCAGCCAGGTGGGTGTTAGGGGGACTGCACATCTTAAGTTTCCCACATTAAAGTTTAGTAACTTTCATCATCCATTATCCTTTTGGAGATGCTTCTGGATCTGCCTGAACTGACTGAGCTTTGAATCTGTAGTCAGACCTTTTCCACTGCCAAAGGTTTCCCAGTTCCAGTTACTCCACGCAGGAGAGCAGTACCTGCTTGTGTTTCTAGGTCCCAAATGGGAACACACTCGTCCGTGTGAGAAAAGCCGACATGAAAGCCGTCTATTTTCATTGTCTGATCATCTGGGACATAAAGCTCAGAATGTTGCAACTCTGCCCCATTTCGCACTCCAGGTAAAGAAGCATGGAGGCAGCTCTAAAGGAGGATGTGTTTTCATTCAACAAGAGCTTCTGATTTGCTTTTTCTCCACATAAGCAACTAGAAACAGATGTCTCAGCCTCCTTGTACCAGTCACTCATTTAACAACAGCTCTGTCCTGTTTGTACAGCACCCTTGTTCTCGCACCCTTAACTCATGCTTACGCAGAGATAAACTATCAATGCTCAGCCTTGTGATGCTGCAAGGAGGAAGGCTGATTCCTCAGGAGTAAGGAAAACAGCACATGAGAGGGATCAAATCACCAACCTCGCACCATTTGGTATTGGTTCCCCTCTGTTCCAACAGCATCATGTGTTTTTAAGCCATCTGAGAGGCAGCAGTCCCTCAATATAGGTTTTTAAATGTGTTCACAGGACCTGATCTTTTCCAAGCCTCCTTTCCTCAAGATGCTTCTATTCTTCCCCTGACACCACACTGTAATGTTTAAGTCTTGAACACCTACACACTGCCTTAGAGTAGTCTGGACTTCTACTTTTACCTTCTACTTTCCACAGCAAGAAATACAGGCTTTGCAGAGGAGCCACTTAACCACAGTAATGTCACTATGAGAAACTGCAAGAATTACATGCTTTATTGTATATATATATATATATAAAAAACCAAACCCAAACTCCTTTCCTGCTTCTAACTAGCCCCATTTTAGGAATTACAGTTCACCAACAGTTCAAAACAGTCACAGCCTTTCCTGCTCACTTTTTCATACATGTCTTTGTCACATGAGAGTGATCACTAGATTAGGGCCACAACCCCCTTCCAAAACTCAGCCCCAATTTCAGCATCGGACACATCCTCACATACAGTGATCTCCCAGGATCACTGGTTTTGCTTACGCTCTCCCAGCACAAAGAGACCAAAAATGACAGCATAACACACAAACCATGACCCTTTCCCTAACAACCTGCCTAGAGCAAGCAGGAAATACTACATATTCTACTTCATCTGGTACAAAAGGAGTAAAATAGGACTTACCATGTGATGTAGGCACTTCCAGCATGCGCCTGAAGAAATCTCTCCCACCACTCTAGGCAAAAGAGAGAAGCCCGGGCCCTTATTCCTGGTTTTAAAGAGTTACCCATCAGGCAGTGCTGAGGGCACTGCTGGTCTTCACTGCAGCTGACAGGAGACTGATTACTCAGAACTGAAGCCTGTCTGCTATGTGGAAGTGTTGTCTTTCTTTTTAAGAAAGAAGAGCACAGCTTATTGCAGATACTTCCAAGTCTTTTGTAACTGTTGCCTTTGCCAGTGGTTTATTACCAGCTTATGACACTCTGAAAACTACATTTTTCTAACCTTTTTTTTTTTTTTTTTTAAGACTGTGGTCAAGACAGCAACAGGTGAACTCACTTAACAGTGGATGTCTAAACCAGCCAAATTACCTACACCTTGCAATTAGGTTAAGGGCAACCAGGTGATTGGCTCTTGTAAATAGCTGTTTCTTTCCATGGCAAGAAAAAAAAGTGCCTGAATGATTAGTTAAAATTAGATGTGATGGATCCCACCCCTTGTTGCATTTCAGTGCTTGATGTTTTGAAGAAATATTGCCCGTCGTTCCAGAAACAAAAACATTACATCCCCTCTGCTCTAGCATCTTGTCTAAGACAGAAGCCAGCAAAAATTGTTCAGAGGAGATATAAAGCCCTGCCACTGACAGCCATAGAATCATAGAATTGTTTAGGTTGGAAAGAACCTTTAATATCATCAAGTCATTAACCTAGTACTGCCAAGGTCACCACTAAACCATGTCCCCAAGTACCACACCTACACATCTTTTAAATTCCTCCAGAGATGGTGACCCAACCACTTCCCTGGGCAGCCTGTCCCAATGTCTGACAAGCCTTCTGTCGAAGAAATTTTTTCCTAACATCCAATTGAAACCT
Organism: Atrichornis clamosus; assembly: GCA_013400975.1. Classification (NCBI taxonomy): domain Eukaryota; kingdom Metazoa; phylum Chordata; class Aves; order Passeriformes; family Menuridae; genus Atrichornis; species Atrichornis clamosus. Next base: position 186,764 of record WBMZ01014659.1, read on the forward strand.
CCCTTGGTGCAACTTGAGGCCTTTTCTTCTCATTCTATTTCTTGTTACTTGAGAGAAGAGACTGACCCACATCTGGCAACACTCTCAGGTGGTCACAGAGAGCAATAAGGTCCCTCCTGAGCCTCCTTTGCTCCAGGCTAAACACCCCCAGCTTTCTCAGCTGCTCCTCATACGACTTACTCTCTAGACTCTTCACCAGCTTTGTTGTCCTTCTCTGGACTTGCTTCAGCACCTCAACGTCTTTCTTGATCGTGAAGGGATGAAAACTGAACCTAGAATTTGAGGTGCAGCCTCACTAGTGCTGCGTACAGGGGGAAAATCCCTGCCCTGGTCCTGCTGGCCACACTGTTTTTGATTCAGGGCAGGATGTCATGGGCCACCTGGGCACATTGAGGGCTCATGTTAAGCTGGCACTGCCAGGTTCTTTTCCACCGAGCAGCTTTCCAGTCTCTCTTTCCCAAGTGTGTAGCACTGCATGGAGTCATGACCCAGCTGCAGGACCCAGCTCTTCATCTTGAGCCTCATACAAGTGGCCTCAGCCCATTGATCCAGCCTGTGACAATCCCTCTGCAGGGCCTTCCTACCCCCCAGCAGATCAACACTCCCACCCACCCTGGTGTCGCCTGCAAACTCAGGGTGCACTTGATCCTCTCATCCAGATCATTGGTATCAGTATATTAAACACAACACCCGACCTGAAGAGAAGATCTTTCTCTAATCCCCTGTAAGTTTGGGGTTTGTCTGTGTCCTGAAGGAAGAGAATTTAATATTCCTTGCAAAATCCCTGGCTTTGAATAATCTACATTATTGTAACTCTGGACAAGCTTGTTTTCCACAAAAATACCCATTATTTTTTTAACCTTGCTGAGCTCTTGATCACCACAAGTATCTTGTGCCTATTAATACCACAAGGCGACTGGGAGGGGAAACTGGGTACTCTCAACATGTTTAAAACATGCAACTTTGGCTCTTTCCCAGGCTTTCTAGACAAACCCCGAGGAGGAGGCAGCATCCTGCTGGACACAGATGTGCCTGTCAGTTTAGCAATAGCACCAGTTCACGTGGTTTCTCCTGTCTCCCCAGGGCGTGAATCCTCACCTCCGGATTAACGGGCCGATGAACATCAACCACTACGCGACGAAGAAGAGCGTGGCAGAGAGCATGCTGGACGTGGCGCTGTTCATGGCCAACGTCACTCAGCTCAAAGCTGTGCTGGAGCAGGGGACATCCTTCCAGTACTACGCCACCCTCATTGTGCTCATCAGCATCTCCCTCTTCTTCCAAGTGATGATTGGGATTCTCCTTATCATCACTGGTAAGGTGTCCACCAAAGCGTGTGCACCCTCACAAGTGCTGCAGGGGCACAGTACCCCATGGCTTGGCTGATGTGGGGGTGGAAGGGAGAAGCCTCTTCCCCCAAACCATTCCCCTCTGGCTTCATTCAGGCCTTTGGGAGGGTTGAAGGCAGCTTGATGGGGGTGGTAGGGACATCTGTGTTACTGCTTTTCAATAAAGCAGTGGTGAGTGGGTTGTTCTAGCTTTGCACATCTCTGAGCATAACTCTTCCTTCACTTACCCCTGTCCCAGTGATGCCCCCCTGTCCCAGTGAAAGAGATGAGGTCTGGCCAAGATGAGCCTCTGCTGCCCTTACTGCTATGTGCTCCTTCATGCAGCTCTTGCAGACACTCCATTTTAGCCGTACCTCACATCTGACTTAAGCTGGGACTTAACAGAATAATTCAGGCAGCGCTATTCCCTGTATTAACTCCACATTTAACCAATCCCACAGTTTTCCTAGTGCCCTACGGACAGTACATTAACATCAGCATTCCAGACAGGCTTGCCCAGTGCTCCAATACAGGAGTTATGGTACTTCAGTCTCCAATATATTCCCAGTATTAAAAACCTGCAGAATGCTGCATTTTCCTGTATATCTTATGTGGGTTTATACGTGGGACAGAGGATTGGAAGCTATGGAAAATCCTGTAATGTGTTCCTTCCCCTCCCGCACATGCCACAGCCTTTCCTGGGGGCAGCTGTAATGGCTGGAGCCAACTGGGAGGAGAAAGGGGACAGGGGACCACAACTGAGGGGGCTGTATGCATGGCTTACTGGCCAGACAGCCCTGGTAACCAGGGTGTTCCTGTGTCTGAGGGGATCACTGTCCATCAGCCAGGACTGATCCCATTAACGTACCCAGGTCTGCCAGTGAGCAGAGGGTTGACAGCTGTGTCAGCACATATGGGACATCTGGGTGTCAAGGACAAACTGGCCTCCCAACCCAAGCAGAGCATCGCTGCCCTTGTCTCCCATGTCACACAGCCATGGCCCATGGCCATGGATGAGGGATCCTGGCACGTGTGGCTACTGTGCAGAAGTAACTTACCTATTTAGGGTTGGCCTATCACAGGGCCATGGCACCTCCACGGCAAAACAAAATGTGACATAAAAAAAGATGGTTTTTTGTTCTGCTCCATCCTTCTATGCCACCCTACAGCAACCTGTGGTTCCTGTAAAATTCCTGGGACTATCCCTTCCACTCTGTGGCCTCAGTGCCCAGGGGCACCATGGACAATCACTGGGAAGGGGAGGCTTGCAGGGGCTGGGGGACTTGGAGTCAGTCTGCAAACCTCCCTCTCTTTTTGCACTGTATTGCACAGCTCGTTTGAACCTCAATGATATTGCAAAGCAACCCCGCCTGAATATACTCAACAATGCTGCCACAGCTCTCATTTTCATCACAGTCATCCTCAACATCTTCATCACAGCCTTTGGGGTGCAGAAGACTGGCCTCTACCCTACCAGGAATTTTGGACCTTACTAATTCATGGGGCAGTGGACTCAGGTAAGAAAGGGTGAGTTCCTATCACTGGCAGCCCCTGGGAGCGCTCTCAGTCTCAGAAAACATCATTGCAAAGCTGCACAAAGCCTCTGCAGAGGCATGTGCTGTTCCACAATAATCTGCAGCCATTGAGCTAACTCCTTCAGAGGAGGAGGATTTCTCCTTGATTGCTCTTTAGAGCAAGAACACCAAACATCCTAGTTGCTGGGATTTATTAGCAGCAAGTGGTTTTTGGAAGGCTGCAGAGTTCATGCTAGACACAAATAGAAGTTGTGAATGGGAGTTAAAATTGGGAAAGAAAGCTAGATGTGTTCTGCAAGGTATCCAAAGATGGCAGTGCTGTCAGAGCAGAAGAAAAGGAAGGTGCTGGTGAGGCAGGGGTGAAAGAGATGTTCACAACAGCTGGTGTGGTTTGACAGGGACTGTTTGAAGAATCTAATGCTCGTTTTCAAGGAAGTCCTGTGAATAAGAGTTCATCCAAATGGTTGGGTTCCGATGTCATGCCAATGAGGGAGTGACATGTTCTTAGACCAAAAGCAGTTTAGGTCAAGAAGCGAAGTTCACATTTCTTGCTTACGTGATCTGAAAAACGTAAACACAGTTTAAATGCAACACACCAGGGCAACAGACACCAAGAAAGCTCAATAGACACATGCTATGATGAGGAAGGCCAAAAACCCCTACAGAAACACTGCTGGTTTGGGATTGAGAAGGGTGCAAGCACTGAAGAGCAGCATCCCACATGTGATGGGGCATTTGTGGTGTTGAGTGACCCGGTGGTTGTGACTGCTCCTCTCTGGCCACGCAGCAGAGAGAAGCCTGTGGTGACCTTACAGGTGCTTCTTGTCTTCCCTGCAGGATCTGAGCAGTGCAGCTGGAAGGGAAAGCTCTCCTCTACATTCTCACTGGCCTCAGCAGGAGCCCATCGACGAATCCACGAAACTGGGTTAAACTTCAAAACTCAGTGTCATAGTATATTGGCCCCTTACCGTAAAGCTTTTGCAGTTCTGAAGGGTGGAAACTTTGCCTTTCCAAGCTAGAGCAAACTTTGCAAGAGAAAACTGTAGGAACAGCAGCAGGTACCCATGTTCAAAGTGCAGTTCTGTAAACCTCTTTTCTTATTTTAGCTGCCTGCTTCACATATTCGATATTGGCTCATTTGATAGAGAAGACTGAATAATTTACTTTGTAGGCTAAATAAATAAGAAAAGTCCAGCTTCTTTTTGTCTCAAACATAAGTTGATATACTTAAAGCAATTCTATCTAATAGTTCACCTCCCAAATGTTGGACTGGATTTCTCAAACTAAAAAAGTTCTCCTGGGAGGATAGAATAGCGTGTGTACATCAACATAGCTAAAACCAGTTCAAAAGTTTTCCTATTTGTTTAAAATTAAATGTGACACAATTACAAAAACAATCAGATATTTCCAGCACTGGAATATTAATAACTATAAAAAATAGTTACTGTGGTCTGATGTCATCATCAGGGACCTATCAGGAATGATGTCAGAATTAGCCTGACAATATTTCGTACAAAATGATGAAACATTATACATAAGGAGACAGTCTAGGCTTATTGCAACAATGAAAAATTACAGTTGCATAGTGTATTACTTTATTAAAAAATCACCATTATAATTTAAGGTCTTGTCACTAATATAAATGTTTTAAAATATATTTGGTTTATATTGACAACTCTGGGAATTCTCTTGTATTTGCTTCCTTAAAAAAAAATCCTTTGAATTAGTGAGGTTCCAGATTTTTATGAAAGAGTAAAAATTTTCAATCCTACATTTTTTAACTCTGTAGTCATGCTAATGTAAGCCTATTTAAATAATTACCTGCTCTTCTGACAATTAAATGATTTTTTCACCGTACTGAAGAATCAGAGTTCAATATAGGCTTTTCATTTTGCACATCCTTGCTATTCCTTGAGAGAGAAATGTCATGAAAACATCCTCATATTGGTCTTCAGGATGTATTGGGAGTGTCTGACACTTAGCAACAGATACAGACAGATCTCACATGTATTCTGTATTTGACCTTACAAACCCACAAAGGTGGTAGGGTAAGGCCATAGGCCAGCATCAGCTTAGCAACTGCAAATGACAGTGTCTTTTTTGCAGCTGAAGGGAAGTTGCATAAAAAGAGCAGGGTGGAAAATACCAGTTATGTATTTACCAGAATTTAAAGTGGCAAAGCTGAGCACAGTCTGGGATCTGCTTGATGGAACAGGCAGAGACTAGTCCTCCACTTTTTCCTGGGGATGACAGGTCTGGAGTGACTCTGAGTTTGCTGTTTAACTTGATCCTCAGTCTGCCGTGACTGACAGCAAACAGGGGTGGATGTTTCTGCAAAGCCTGTTATCTAGTCTTCTCTAGAAAAATGTTTCACTGTAGAAGTAGCAAAATGAGTTGCAGGCAAAGCAAAACCATGAGCTAAGGGCTCTCAGCCATTACCAGCCCCCTGGGTTCATGTAAAGGTAAAAAGTTACGCATCCAGTGTGCAGATCTCAAACCCGAGGACTCACTGCTTCATGGAGCAGGAGGCAAAGCAATTAGCATTGATGACTGAATGTAAAGAGATGGGGAAAAAAAAGAAAAGATTCAGCTGGGAAAGAAGCAGTGGTGGGAATTTCATTACCAGATCTTAACTTCGGCATTGTTTCAGAGCTATTAGATCAGGTATGGTGACACTCGAGGCCTGCCTGACCAGAGAGGCCTTCCTGTCACTCATCCCAGGCAAGCAAAAGACTGGCAGCACACTGGAATACTTTCCCCCCATCACCTTTAATAATAATAATTTCTCATTATAATGAAATCACACTCACTAGCAACCTTGGCTGCCTTTTCCCCTTTTCATGTCTGACTCCCATTGCTGCCAAGGTTTTGATATTCACAGAAGGCACCATTGCGGTGAAAATGGGCCAAAACTGAATCTAAATAAACAGTTGCTGTGAAAGAGCTGACCTCCCATTTGTGTAGGCTGTGCCAAGTACCGAGCTCAGGTCTAGGTTCTCACCTGGGGTCTTCTCCAGAAACTGTCTTCTGCTTGCGGAGAGGGCCACTTTGTTTTCCACATTCTCACTCTATTATCACATCACACTTGTACTTTGCTGGAATGTGTATTTGTCCACTGTTTCCACCTTGTTTCACATGATAAACCCAGGTAGACAAGAGAAAAACTGTTTTGTTGCCATCCTGTTTCCTGCAGACCTCGAGGGGACTGAAGCAGGTCTTGCTCCTGGCTAACCTTGCTCACTGCATCTCCCACCCACCTCTTGCTGCAGAGCTCATGCTGGCTTGGGCAGAGAGCGATCTGTCTCTCTGGTATTGCCTGTGCTTTCAGTTAATGAAGACAGAGGAGCAAGACCTGGTTTCTAATCCCTGCTGCATGGTGATGTGGGTGTGAGTAACACACAGACAGAAGCGAGCTCTTGCAGGAAGACAATGTATTTATAAAACATGAGGGAGAATCTGTATATCCCCCAGCTCCAACAGAGAGGTGACCCAGGAGTCATCTTGAAGGCAACCAGCTCTCCTAAGGCAGGTAATTCAAAGGTACAACTCAGGTTTTCAACACAAGGCATCTGTATCTAAGAAACAATCAACTTCAGACATTTGTAGGCAATGAGATGTTCATACTGAGCAAACATTAAGACAATGGTGAAACAAATCATATTATAATTTTCACACAATACATTTTGCTCAAAATAAAAGCCAGCCCTTCTTGGTTCCCTTTGCTGACCTGCAAAGCAAGCCTGAGCCCCACAATTCAGTTCTGAAGACAGAGTCACATTTGTAGGCAGAACCTCCTTTCCCTGTACCCTGTGCTTGGTGGCCCAGACTCTGAAGCCTGGTCACATTCTACCGCAGGGAAGGTCTCTTTTGCAGCATTGCCCATCACCTCCCCAGCCAGAGAGCTTCCAGAGCAGCTTGGTCCTGCCTGATGCAAGGAAAATCCCATGCAACTGATTTCCTCCTGCAAGAAGTGTGTCGAGGCAGGACACACTTTTTGTCCCCACGGGCTCTCCAAGCTCCTCCGTGGAGGCTGCCAGCTTGTGCCAATTAGCATCCATCACTTTTACTACTGCAATGCTTAAATACCAAGAATTCCCACTGAAAGGAAAGAACATTTGAGATGGCAGCTTTGACAGTGGGAACACTGGCCATCAGGAAGCTGGACTGAAAACCAGTAACTCCTTACATCTCCACCAAGGAGTTCTCACGAGGTAGTTCTGCTTGCCACTGGCCTGGTTACAAGGTATGAAGGAAGGAGCACAGTCACAGCTGAAAAATGGGGGCAGAATCCTCAAATTCTGCTAGCAGTGCTGCAGTGAGGGCTGCACCCTACTTTCCAGTACACTCTTTGCAGACTGCCCTCTCTGGCGGGGAAGAGGAGCTACTCATGTCATTTAAGCCCAGTGAGTTTCCTTCTGTATGCACCTAATTCTTGCCAAATGAATGCCAGCTGTTAACTCTAGGTGCTGCAGACCACATCTACTGCCAGATGTGAAAGCACATGGTACCAGTAACTCTTCCTCCCTGTGCTTGACTTATGGGCTGCCACTGAACCCAGCAGCTCTCCATGTGCAAAATGGGCCCCACGCTGTTCTCAGCTTGATGGGGCCAGACAGCTGGTTCTGCTAAAGCCTCACTGTGTCCCAGCACTCGCCTCCCTGACAGCCTCTCCCCATTCCACAGGGATTGCGTGACAGAGCCAGCCTGGACAGGCTGTGGAGGCGCAGTCCTGGAGCCTGGAAAGCAGCTCACCTGCACACTCATGGAGTTGTGCCTGTGTTTGAGGGAAGCACAGGCTCTGACATGCACTGATAGCATGACTGACAATGCACATTCCACGCAGAAACAGAGCTTATTGCAACATTGCATCACAGGGCTCAGGTCTCCCAAACTCCTACAATACTTTAAAAAAGAAACAAACAAACAATTAAAGTGTTGACTGTTGTCAGCCTCTATCCCCCTCACCCCAGCAGCACTGATTTAACTTCTTAGTATCTACATGGGTAAAGTATTTTCCCTCAATAGGAAGACAACTCTGGCTTGGGCAGATGGCTAAGGCTGCCCCTCCTAGGATATTCAGTGTCTCCATTCTGCCAAAGGGTCCATGGACTCAGAGGCACAACCATCTCTTGTCTACTTCTCATCATGGCTGCACACTGGGAATTCTCTGATATCTGGCTGACTTTTTGTAACTCCATCAGTCACAAAACCCAGACTGATGCAAGCAGATGATTTGACAAGATTTCTATCTCACATGCCAGAACTTGCATGTTCAGTTTTCTCCTGCAATAGCGGAACTTGATGGACTTGTCAAGCACCACAGACCCAGTAATAAATAAATGCCTATTCTGAATTGGCATCTACTCCATCAGCAAAAGGAAAAAAAAAATCTAGTACCATGTCATCATTGCTTGTATTCTGCATACATCCATTACTCACTTCTGAACGACTTCCCACAGAACTGGGCACCATGAGCAGCATCCTATGTCACACTCTCCCCTCAAGCTTGAGACGTGTAGAAACCTTTTCAGCATGATATGGGGACACTGAAGCCCCAGTGTAAAGCACTGAGGGATTTCTGGGTGTATAGTCTTCTAAAATGGTTACAGGGTAAAAAAAATCTTGCCTTACATTAACAGGAGTTTTAGGGGATGATATTTCCCTGCCAGCTGTGGACTCTTTCCACACTTCTTGCATCAATGACAGCATGGCTTTGCCCATCCTTTTATTCACTCAACCCTCTTCTGTCCTCACTGTTCTTCACACACAGTGCATGTGCCAAGACCTGAGGCCACTTTCTCCATTCCAGGCCAGAGATCCCAGGGCTGTTCCAAGAGCTGTGCTGGTTCTTCAACCAAGAATCCTGCTCTCTATGTAAGAGTCAAACTAGGACAAAATACAACTGTGAGGCCATAACTTATTAAATTAACTTTTAGATGCTGCATAACTGTACAGGATTTTGGGAACAGAAGACTCTGTCTCCTCTTCTTCTGATAAATCACAATATTTCAACTAATAAAATATTGCCACTTCTTCCCTACTAGGGTTTCCCTGATATTCTTAGGACAAACACAGGTCTGTCAGATAAGGCTGCAAAGTTCCTCCTGAGATGCCCTGCTAGCTTCTCTGTAAAGCCCCTCCAGTACACTCAGGCAGTGGATCAATAATTTAGGTGAAATTGTAACATCACCACCCTTGCCAGTTTGCCCAGCTGCAGGTAAATGTGGCTCTTGTGAGGGACATGTATTTGCATCCCCATCCATGGTCCACAATTTGCTAAACATGAGCGCAGTTTTTCATAATGACTAAAGTGAAAGTAGAGAGAAACGTCTAAGCACCAGCAGCCTAAAGTGCCTATCAGCTTCTCCACATCTAGATTTCCTTGAGCCAGCACATGGGCATGTGGACACAATACTGCTCAGAGAATTTTTGGTCCTTTGTCCAAAATCATGGATACTGGAGAGGTGGTGAAGGAGAGGAAATGGGGACAGATACAGGTTGGGGTTTTTTTCATTCAAGTATTGAAAGAGAAGCTGCGTTGCTATAAATAAACCATTCTGGGCTTAGCTGGGATTTGTGTTTGTTTGGTGCAAGACTCAAGAGGAAATACAGCACCTCTCCCACTGTACCATCCACCAGACTGCATGGCAGGAAATACAAGTCCTTCCCTTGTTGACATCTACCCCGCACGCCTTCCCATGCAGACACGGATCCCGTGTCTTGGATACGACAGCTCACAAGAGAAGCTCCCGCTCCGTTAGCCTGATCATTCCTTCCTTGGATGTGCCATCCCATCAGAGGGCTCTGAAGGCAGAGGAAGAGTTTGTGTGCTCGGCTGTGTGCCCCAGTAAAGTGCACGTCTGGATGAGATGGTGGACGGTGCTGCTGAACAGCTTTGGAGTTAGAGGCTACAGCGTCTTCAGCTGGCGTCGGTTCCACATGCCCCGCTTCGAGTGAAACCAGTGGAAAAAGTTCCTCAGGGAGAGACGCTCCACTTCCAGCCCAGCCTGTAAGATCCTGGCAGAAAGAAGGGTGGACTTAGGGAAAACTTGATCAAAAAGATATGGAGGGGCTCAGCCCCAGGAAAACTCTTTTAAGTTGTGCTGTTGACAAGAGATGGCAAGTACACTGGATAGTCCAGAACAGCTCAGGGATACCTCATATCCATAAGCAGGCACTGAATGATGCCTTCTGAGTGTTTAGGGACCCTTGAGGGCAGGAGTGGCCAGAAGTGCCTGCATATGCCAGGATAGGAGGAAAGACAGCTGGCAGCGTGGCACTGCAGTCAGCTGACAGAAAAGACAAGACAGGGCACAAACCCTCCAATTACCAACTCAGAGGCCCAGGATTTGTGCAGCAGGGATTCCTCATCACAAACTTCTCAGAAATTGTAACTGTACCTCATGATCTTTCCCACGTCTCCAACAATTGTCTTCTGGGCAATTGCTAAGTGTTACATGGGAAGCCTGAGGTACCCAGACTGTGCACTGCACTGCTGGAAGAGGACAAAGCCTTCACAACCACCAGTGACTGATTTGTGTGACACCAACCAGTAGTGTGGCTGGAAGGCACCAAAAAATGGTTCTTCTCTTACTAGTGGCTGCAGTAGAGTGTTTTGTGTCTGCTCACCTACTAGGTTAGAGGACATGCTCAAAGACTCTCCCTCACTGACCAAGCTTATGGTGGCAGTAGTCATCTCAATTCTCACTCCAGTGGTCATTGGTTCTCCAGGATCCAAAGGCTCTCCCCTCCTGAGCACTGGAACAATGACAATGGATACCTACCTGTCCAGGAGTTCCCAGTCCTCTCCTCCCCAGCGATCCCGAAACTCTTTTGTGTTCATGCCTCCAATCTTGTCCAGGTCAGACTTGTATATGCCCAGGAGACCAAACCCATTCACCTCCCAGTAGCCTGAGGAGAGCAGAAGAGGCACAGCTATGTTGGTGCTTTGAACCATTTATGGCTCCAGCAGAGCTGCTGGAGTGAGACTCAAGCTACTTTTAGCACAACATTGACACCAGGGAGTCAACTCAGCACCAAGGCAGAGCCAACCACGCCAACCAGTTTCGGGAAGTGAGAAAAGCTTGTGGACAGACAGCACAGTCTGTCCTGTCAACTTGATAGCAGAGCCTTCCACATCTGTCTGGCAACAGCTCCGGGACTGTCCCAGCTTCCCAGGGTTGTCCCTGTGCCTGGATGGCATAGGATAGCCACCTCTGTCTAAACGAAATCCTATGCTAAGGAGATCTATGCCACTTTTCTCCCTCTGACTTGGGTTGGTTTCCCTCACTCCTGGTCTACACCAGCTCTCCTCAGGACCGGCTGTGTCCCTTAAGAAAAGAGGGAGATGGACAGAAAGGAGTAAAGGAGGGTTTTTCCAAGGTCCTTAAATCTATAAAGAGCCCTAGGAGATGACCAAGAGAGACATCATAAAAAGATCTATGCTACCTTTGTAATCTTGAATTCCAGGTACCTGGTGCTTTTAAATCCCATCCTATGTCTCACACACACTCACCCAGTGGACCTGGAAGTACCTCAAGCTCCAGACCTTGGCAACAGGAACAAATCTAGAGGAGGCAGACACTTTCCTTCTTTCCGCATTCCCCAAAGTCTGAGCCAGAGAGGCTCCACTCCCTCTTACCGTCCGGCCACTGTGGGGACATCCCGCAGTGCAGCCTCATGACCATGGGTGCGAAGGCCATCTTGCCTTCCACGCAGTGCTTCCTGATTGAATCAATGACTCCAGCTGGGAAGTGGATGTGGAGGTCGCACAGGAAGACGATGCTGTGAGGATCCTGGAACCAAACACAGAGGTTGGGACAAAAACAGGTTGACTTTCAGTAAATCTTTCTTGAGGGGCAGGAAGGCAAAGACATTTGTTGCTGCATCAGAAGCTGAGATCCCAGGACTGGCAAAACAGCCACTGAGTGGCTGTTCAATGATGAGTATGAAACACCATGACTTTGACCTGGCAGAATCACTATCACAAAGCTGCTACTGCTGATTTCCCTCCTGTCTGACCGAGAATCAAACAGATGACAGGCTTCTCAGAGTAAAGAGACCTTTACTCTGGAAGGACAGGAAAAACATTTACATGTGATCTGCTCTGTGAGGCTATTTCCTTCCGTAAAACCAGGGTGTTCAGTGCCAAAGGCAGTGGTATCACCAGACACACACTGTAAACTTCCATGTGCACCCCAAGGCTCCCCAGGCTTACCGTTACGAGGTCTATCCCTGCCTGCAGCCCAGCAGAACGCTCGAAATTCCCTGTCAGCTTCAGGTACCGAAAGCTGTGGGTCAGATAAGAAAGGGAAGCTCAGTGCTCCATGCTGGTGGCACAGGAAGCACCACAGGCAGCGGCACACCAGTGTTAAGCTGTGGAGCTGCTCTCAACCCGTGCACCCTCTGAAGCAGGAGGAAACCTTTGCTGGCTGAGTGTACAAGCTCAGCACTGATCCAGGTGCCAGAATGCCCTAAGAGTAAGGGAAGCCCCTTGTGCAGAAAGGATAGGGCAGTGCCTAGCAAAAATGTCCTCAGCTCTAGTCCCATCCTATCCAAGGACTAGACCTGTTATTGGAAATCCCTGGCATGTAAAGGCAATGACCAGCCAAGGCTGTTTCAGATCAGAGTAGGGTAATTCCAGCAAGCAGAGGTCTCCACACATTCTGTCTCATTTCTAACAGTTTTCTTTCCTGTCCCCCCCACCACCTCATCACTGTGAGATGCTTTCTCTTCTCTCTTGCAAACTGGAAAGAAGAGATAAATTCAACACATTTGGCTGGCAGACTACACTAGGTATTGCCTTACACTTTTATAACACTGGTCCATGCAGTATATGTGTACACACATCATAACAACAACACATTCACGTATATGTGCAAGGTGTGGATGAATGTTGTCTTTGGGTTTCCAGCTGCAGCAGGCTGTGGCTGGTCAACACACAGAGACTGGCAGATGTGCTGTCTGCAGGCACATGTGTGTGAGTGGTTTTTTGGGACCAGGCAGTACCCTCACCTGTGCAAGGCAGACCTTTTCAGAGCCTTCTCTACATCCATGTCATCGCTGCTGTAGTCTGTGATGATGATGTTGAAGAAGGGATCCTTAGTGATTCGGAATAGCTCTTCCATGTCAGAGATGAACTGCAGCACCCACCGTGCCTGGTTTTTCACTGGTTGTATTGCAACAGAGAAACAATCAAAGCAAGCAAAGTGATTTCAGTGATGGTGTTTTTTCTCAACAGGCAAGGCTTCTTGCCTCCTGTCAAACCCTGACAATATTGCAGGGATGATGAAATACGCCCAGGCTGAAAATCTGGTCCAAAGATCCAAGAAATCAGTGTGGGTTCTTCCCCACCATGTCACAGGGGTTTTCTTTGAGCTTACAAGCCATGGGAGTTTGAGCCCTATCATATTTCTGAGGGTGTTTGACTTGGAGAGGTCAGAAATTAGAAGTGACCCAAATAAGATGTTTGGGACTAGTTCAAACCCACTGTCCAGGACTGCCCTCATGGGAACTGCCCACTGCGCCATCCCTTGAAGGCCTGGGGAGCCAGGTCCCCCTTACCTGGCACCACGAAGTGAACCACAGCCCGGTGGTTCCAGGAAAATCCCTGGGGCCAGCACAGGTCTGGCTCGTTTGCCGCAGCCATCAGGTGCCGCCGACGCCCCCACGCCAGGTTCCTCATCTTCCTCTCGTCCTCCTCATCGCCACCAGTGCCCTGCCAGCCCCGCGCAAAGACGTACTCGGAGAAGCGGACGAGCCGCTGCCCCTGCTCCAGCAGCTCCAGCTCCAGCAGGTAGCGGCTGCCCCGCATGCGGTCCTGGCGCTTCTCCACGTTCACAATACGCTGCAGCTGGAACCGCCTGCGGGAGATACAGCTGGCGTGGGCACGTCCCCTGGACACCAGCCCCTCTCCCACCTCCAGCCCTTCAGCTCTGCTAGGCTTGTCCTCCTGGCCAGCACAAACCTTTTAGTCCCTGGCTTCCCCTTGCACTGCTTCCAAAGTCCCATGGGAACATTTAGCACCTGTTTCCTAAATCCACAAGCATGTGGGATTAGACCTGGGATTCCAGCCAAGAGAAAATATTTGGCAAGAGAAATGAAATAAAGGTGACACAGAAAAATAACAAATGTGTCTGAATGATTGTGTAGAGCTGGTAATAGTGAGTGTATTCAACACCACCTACAACGATCTTGGCACAAGGAGTATGTTTGGGCTAGCAAAACTGGCTCATGACAGTTTATCAGACAAGAACATGGAGTAGGACTGAGCAATCACACAGTAAAAACTGGCATAAGCTGTAGATTCAGAATGGCCAAAACTGGATGAAATGCCAGGTCACGTCCTTTTGGATCATAACAAGAGTTTCTACTATAAAATAGATGCTTGTCAAACAGTTAAAAATCCTGAGAAAAACTTGTGGTACCGATCAGTTACACCTGACTGTGACTGATGTGACCCTGAAAAAGCAAATATGATCTTAATACGCAGTACTAGGCCTACTTCCAGCAGGGATTAGAAACTAATAACATCCATTCCATAAAACATCCAGGATACTGGTCACTTACGTATAGGAAGATTAACCACAACTGAAACCTGAATGGAAAAGGACTGGTAAAAAGATAATAAAAGTTAAGGCCAGCCCAACAGAAGGGTCAGGAGTTGGATTGTTTAGCTTATGAGGCTCAGAGGAAGTATGTCTGTTTGCCAGAAGGGATGTTAAGTGTTGAGAAAGAAAAGAACCATACCAAGACCATGTGAAAAAATGAGTTCCAGCAAAAGCTGGTACCATTTCTCAGGCAAAAGAGGTATATTTAAAGTCCAGTGTTTTACACAGGTTCCTTGCCTGAAATCTTATTTCCCACATCTAGTTTATCCTCTGATTCTCACCAGTTACTCCACATGACAGGTACTCCCTGTGCAGCATAGTAAACCAGCACTGGGACACTGTCCCTTGGTTTTCACACTGTTCCTCACCCTTTACTCCTCTGGTTGAGCTTCCTCAGGAAGACACGTGTCACTTCCAGAGCCTCCCTTTCTCTTAGCAGCAAATTTCCTGACGTGTTGCATTTCAGGTCAATCCAGTCTGTGCGCAGCATATGGAAGTCCAGGTTACTCATGCTGAAGGTCTGCTCCCAGTTCACTGCCTGGTCGAACACTGGTACATAATCAAAATCTTCCTCATCTTCCTCCTCTGGCTCCCCATCCACCTCTTCCTCTTCTGCCGTCACAGGTCCAGACTTGCCCTTCACAAGAGATGCCACCTGTGCCTCTACTTCGCCCACAACCCCATTGTTGGCTGCCTTCTGCTCAGCAATGTAGGACTCCACTTGGCTCAGCCACTGTGGCAGCCCAGGCTGCTGGCTGGGGCTGGCAGCGCTCACCGCGCGTCTCCCGGCTTTGCCAGAGACTGGGCCTCCCTTCCCGCCTGGCACGGTGCCTGCTGGCTGCAGCCTGTCCTTAGTGGTGCTGAGATCTGCTTGAGGTCTCAGCCCTTTGGGAAATCTGACCCCTGAGTCCCGTGGATGGCCAAGAGACTGCTGGCTTTGAGATACGGTCCTAGGAGGAGGGTTTGCCCTTCTGACAGGCGCTATCCCCTGGATGGCCCTGGCATGCTGCGGAGGGCTCCTGGAATTGTCTTTAACGCCAGCTTTTAAACGGGGTCTCTTCATTACTGGGTTTCCCTCTAGGCCAGTCAGGCTGAGGCTTTGGTTGGTAGAGGCCAGCATGGCTGATTTGACACCAGACCTTTTAGTCCTTCTCCTCCGTATCCCCTCTCCTACGTTGTCACCAATCACTGAGAGGAGCCGGCGACGCTCCCGGAGGGAATAGTCATCGTGGATATTATTGCTGTCCAACACACTGCCGGGAGCGTTGCCTGCTGGCTCTGCCCTCCCCGTGCCAGGGTGCTCGGGAGCACTGGTACTCTCCATGTCCTGCTCCTCGTACTGCACGTCATCCAGATTCCCCTCCTGGGAGCCTGCAGGAATAATCAAAGTTACACCTCTGGCATCCCCCTGCTGCCTGCCTTGCCCTGCCCCAGGCACCCACCGTACTGGGGGCAGCTCCTTCTCGCCTCATGTCAGTGTTGCCTCCCCTGCTCAGAGGGACAGGGATGCTCTCACACACAGAAGCCCTGCTCTTGCTGGTACCAACCTCCTCAGCACCCACAAGCCACCACTGCCAAAGGCTGCAGAGCTGTCTGGCTTCGCCTTTAGCAGTTACTCTGGCCACAGCTCTGCAGGGCAGGTGTGAGCATAGGCTGCCACACTGCACACCTTCAGCTGTGTTGCTCCTGCCCGTGTATTTTGCTAGAATTGCACCTGAGATAAGATGTGGTCCTGAGAGTTGTCATGTTGTCTACTACAGCCCACTGTTTGGTGACCTCCCAGCCTGCCCTTAAGAGAAGTAGAAGTGGCAGCAAACATCTCCTTCCAGACACAGCACTCCAGCAGGGAAAGGCTGTGACCTCTTTGGTCTGGAAAGTCAATAGCTTCTTTCAGCTGGTGCTGGAAGACCATGCACAGAAGTGACAGATAAAAGGATCCTCTGGGTTCTGACATTAGGGCCCCTACCCGGCTGCTCTGTCTTTTCTCCAGAGTCCAGGCTCTTCTCTGGCCGATCCATTTTCATGTACTTGTAGAATCCAAATCTGCAGAGGAAAGAGCAAAATGCAACTTTGATGAAAGTTACTTTGCCCTTTCCAAATAAATAATGGCCACTGCTTCAGAGGTGATGGTCCATTACTCTGATCACACCTACCCAGCACCTCTACAGCCTTCTTTCCAAACATCATCACCATCTTTCACCATATATTTGGGCAATCAGATCCTACTCTGCACTGTCAAAGACATCTGTTTTCCTTGATTATCTTCCCAGTCTCTTAAGACATTTTCTCATAAGAGCGGGAGGAAACTCCAATATAAGTACCCTGAAACACTTCTTTAGCCTCCCTAAAACCGCTGCTTAAAGCTCACTTATTTTGCAGCAAGTCATCATGCTGCAAAAGTAGCTCAGGCAGCTAACTGCAGTGACCTCCCTCTCTCTTCTTTCCTACCACTACTGTCTGTGTGCTGCCCTCATATGCCTGTGCTTCAAGTTTTTGGGAGGGATTTCCAGGACTGGTGTTTGCTGCCATGGGCAGCAGTTCCCATGGGCCCCCAGTTTCCAAACCCAGTCACAATACAAATGAACTGCCAAAGCAATAAGCCTACATGTCACCTTCCAGCCCATAGCCACATTTTTCATCCTTCACTATGAACCATGAGTCTCTTCCCAAACCTATGACATGATCTGATAATCTGTTCCAGCCCTCAAAATAATCCTGGAAGGAGGAAGAAGATCCTGAGCACAGGGAGGCCATCATCAGTTATCTCACTGGTAAAGTGACTCTCCTCATCCTGCAAGAAAATCCTCCTGAAGGGATGGGAGTCCTTGCACAAGGTGTCTGACTGCTGCAGGGAGGGAGGTGCAAGTGGCAGTTCCTTCCTGGGGCCACCACTGGGATCTGGGCCCCAATGAAGAGGAATGACATGCATTTCTTCCCCCGGAGAGAGGCCTGGTGGTGAGCATGGTTTGGCTTTCACAGTGACAGCTACAAGGAGACTTCGACTGCTGGCAGGCAAAGCTTGCTAGGAACACACTCCCTGAGGTAGGGAACAAACATACTCTGACTCAGCTACTGGGTTAATAGTGCAAGAAAACCATCAGTAGTTTCCCCTTGAGACTTAAGCATATTTTCACTTAAGTTATCAAAAGAAACTATAAATGCTTTAATGTTTTGCAGGGCTTAAGGGATCTTTAAGAACTAAGAGAGTCGTACAGAAGTGAGTATGAAATTCCACACCATTTCCAGCCTTCAAACTCCTCCCTGCACTGCTAGTAGACCCACATTTGCAGCCTCCTACCTTTCCAAATAATAAGGGTTTTCCTGATAGAAGCATTTGTTGTCTTTCTCCATGTGGCTCAGGCGGCTGTAATCATTTGGGTAAACAAAGGATAAATGAACCTGGGAAGAAGAGAGAAAGACAAAGTAAAATCCTCATAAATGCCAGACGTTAGTCACAAGTGACCCAGACAAAGTTTCAGGGTAACCAGCCCTTTTTAGAGGGAGCAGGAGTTGCTCAATAACTCTCTGCCTCTCCAGTAGCAGGCTGTGAGAATGGAAAACAGAAGGAAGCACGCCAGGATATGTGCACAGGTGTGTTTTTCTCTCTCTCTCTCAGTATGTCCACCTCTGTAACAGTGAGCTTAAGTCCTAAAACAGATTGAGAACTAAGTAGGAGAGAGGTGGGAAAGTCCTCCTGAAGAGATGTCCAGGACTTTAGTAATCTACACAAGACTACAGTCCACCCCCTGGACAATGAAATACTCAGCCATTGTGAGGCTCCATGTGAAGGCAAGCTCAGCTCTTTGGTTTCAGGTCTGAGGGGCTGCTATTGTCTGTAAGACACACACTTGTACCCAAGTGAGACCACGAGCAGTGCACAGTAGCTATCTCCCTTTCCTTGCTGTTGCCCCTTGGCACGTGCTGGGATGCACAGACCTGATGAACAGATGATCAGATCTGCCCAGGAGCTTCAGAGCAGCGGAGAGTCCCCGTGGTTAATGGGATCTCTCTCCTTCCTCCTTGTGTATCCCTGGGCAAGCACCTGCTTAAGAAATCCAACTTACGAACTGGAGTCCCTGGTAGCGCTGCAGAGGAAATCCATTCACCAGGTAGCTGGGCTTGTACGGGCAGTCTGGCAGGGCTCGGCGCACACGAGACTTGCTCAGCAGAGGCACTGAGGAGAAGCAACAAGGCAAGAGTTGCAGGAAGAGCCCTGCTGCAACACATGCTACTTCTGTCCCTGGGTTCTGTTCATCCATGTAAAATATTAAGAAACACATTAAATCACCTCGCACAACTCATTTCTTTACATTCCTCTAAGGCACTTAAACAAAATTATGCCTGGGAATGTTGTGTGAACTGAATACTAAGAAAGAGGAGCTGCATTTAGTCTGTGCTTTGTCTCCTACAGTGACTGATACTGTGGCTGCCCCTCTCTTTGGTATCACAGATAAAGAAGAGTGGCCTTGTAAGTGCAGTGTAGGAGGACAAACTTTCTCAGCTGTGCTCTGCACAGGCTGCAGTTACCTCCTCAGCTGCTTTGCAAGTCTCACCTTCATAAAGAGTGTCCCGGGGGTCAGGCTTCAACATGTCAGCTGGGTGTGCCCTGCTGCCTGCGCCGTCAGCGGGCCGGCTCCTGCGACTGGCCAACGTCTGCGGGATGTGCCCAACCTCATCCATCCTTAAAAGCGTCTCATCTAGAAACCAGAGAGAGAACACAAGGGGGAGGGAAGTGCTAATTTGTCCCTTGTCCCAAAAAGCACCTCTCTCCAATGTCAGCCCTTTCCAAATGGCATTGCATCCATCGCACTAATGCTGTCTCTGGCACAGGCAAGGACGCCGTGGGAAGGGAAGGCTTTGACCCAGAAAGCTGGAGATATAGAAGCTGTGGGGTGGGAACGTGGCTATCACTGAAAGCAAACACACAGTGATGACTAATGGAGGAAACGACCTCCTGCCTTGCACACACCAGCACTGGTGTGCTCAATAAGGCCCATGCTGGCAGGAACTACTGGACACCTCTGTATTATTAGTACTAAATTTCTTTTAAAAGGAGATGAACGATGACCTTTTTAAAAAAAGATGAATGGGAGGAGAAACCTGAGGAGCAGAGCTTTTGCCTGTGCTGGAAAAGGATCAGGACCCTGAGGCAAAAACTTCAGTGGCTGAGGAGGATGTTACTGCAGAAGGGGAGTGAATCCCCACAGTAAGTCAGGAGCAACAGGAAGGTCAAACTCAAAACTGGGTATTGGGTTACATCTTTCCTTGGGTGCTGCTGTCAGAGTACTTCATGTCTCCATGAATCTTACTCTAAAATGAGGGGAATTGAATAAATACCCATGAGAGAAAAGCAACATGCTGCCAAGGACACTGGTGTGCAACTTTTGGGTACTGAACTACATGGGAACCCAGAAAGAATAGGATGATGTGATACAAACAAAGGCTAATATGAAAAAGGGAAAAACTGTATGGGCAGCAGGTGACAGATAAAAATGAGACTGCAGCACTGTACCTAATCATGAAGGCATCTTCTGGGATGTCAGTTTTCTACTCTATAGGGAATTAACAAGAAGAAAGCATAGAAGGAAAAAGGATGAAGATGGAAGACCTAATGGAAAACCTAGTCCTGGCCAAATGGCAGGTTTCAGAAAATACAGCAGCAGGTTGCAATCCAAGACACAGCAAACAGATGTCTCAATTACCTCAGGGAGTCTTCCATGCACAAAAGCGCTGGCATGGACAAAAGCCCAGAAATGTTGGAAGGCAACAGCAGTAGATATGGAAAGGGGGAATGCTGGCAGAGGAAAGTGATGCTGACAAAGCTAGGTAAGGGTAAACACAACTAAGGAGCTCCTTAACTGATAAAGGCTTCACTTGATGTGCTAAGAAGGGTTTACAAAACAGGAGGGACTGGACTGATGTGTTTGCTGCAATCTAGCACCACCTTGAAGAGACTTGAGGCTGGTACAGAAGAAAGCAGAATCCCCCAACTTCACCAGTGTATCCCGCTCTGTTCAAGACCCAGAGTGAAATCTCCTGTAAGTGCTAGAGCAGCCCCTTCTCCCTGGTTGTGTCCAGCTGACAGCACATCCCCCATCACTCCCATGTTATGGACCTCACGTCCCCACTGGCTCTCAGCAAGCAAACTCCATCCTGTGTTCCTCTCAAATCAGAACACTTCTCACCCTTGCAGACTCTCCTTTCTGCCCTTCCTCACTACTTCTAGACTTTCCTGATAAAATGTTCCAGTCTTAGTTTCTATTCTCCTATGCTTAATAATGAGTCAAACCCTTGTCCAGAAGTCTTTCTCCTGACTTGTCTCCACCTTTTTCTCCTAATGATGTGTACGCCTGGTATTTGCCTGGCTAGACTATGATTCATGATGAAACACCATGGATGTTGATACATTTAGGAAGAATGGGGAGGTGCTTGGGAAAAACCTGTGATGGAGATACTTACTAGCAAAAAGGGAGAGGTACTGGGAGTCAATGACTTTGAACTTGGCTTCTGGGTCATTCAGTCTCCACTGGAACAGAGAAACACATTAAAATGAGGTGCTTATGGAGTTAACCAAGCCTGAACAAAAGGAACGTGCACAAGAGGTTTTTTCACCAGGTGGGCTTGCAGCTTCCTCTTTCTCCCTCCTAAGACTGAATTTACCTAGCAGCAAAATGAGCTGAGATCCCCCAGGACACATCCAAAACAGGAAAGGACAAAAAGCTGTAACAGAGCCCCGAGAAGGCAGAACTATCCCAAGCAAGCAGAGGAAAGGGCCCTGTCATGTGGCCAGGACTATCCCACAGGTAAAGGCTCTGGAAGGGATTAGATGCATCTCATGCAATGA
Organism: Atrichornis clamosus; assembly: GCA_013400975.1. Taxonomy (NCBI): domain Eukaryota; kingdom Metazoa; phylum Chordata; class Aves; order Passeriformes; family Menuridae; genus Atrichornis; species Atrichornis clamosus. The sequence goes on from WBMZ01014659.1 coordinate 208,080, forward strand.
GGAGCTGAGGCCTAGGAAAGGAGGGAAACATCATTCCTGAGCTCTGGGGGGACACATATACAACACTACCATTTCCACAGACTCACTGCTACTTCCACATGGTCTGTTCCTCTGTCATCCTGCTTGTGCAGCACCTCAAAATAGTACCTGCCTGCCGCTGACAACCTGTGAAGAACAACGTGTCTGTCACCAGGAGCACCAAGGAACATTTCTTAGCTTGTCAGCAGACAATGAGTAGAGAGCAACCACACCCATGAAACAACCTAATTCTCAGGGTAAGCAGGGTTAGGGCTGCCAAGAAAATCCAGATGCTGACAGTGAGATAGGTAGCTTTCCTTGTGCACCTGGATCACTCCAGACCCTTCTCAGTTAATTCTGAATAATTCCCTTTCAGTCTTGCCTGCTGGTTTTTGGCCTCTGGGAAACAGGGCTAGTTCCAAGGCAGGAAGCTCAGGATATAGTTCATGTACAGGAGTTGGGATCTGCTGGTGGTGTATTCCTCCAGGGAAGAAAAATTCAGTGTTGCATTCCTGCAGTAAATCAGCAAAGCTTTGGCAATACCCCAGAGTAATCCCTTTCTCTGTATTGCTAAATTCTTCAGGACAAGCCCGGGTTCCTTTTCCTCGTCCTTGTGACTTCCTGGCCATATGCAGAGCTGGCTGGGAGTGAGGGACTTTGCTCACTCACCTCACCATCTTTGATTGCTGGCTGTGAAATTTCCCAAACTCTCCCGGTGCAGTCCACTCCTTCCCTGTCTGTGAAGAGACAGAAGATGGCTCTAGTTAAGATGAGTTTCTTCCCTTGTTACTGCACTGACAATAGTAAAAAGGGAAAATTGAGCTCCCTCTTCCAGCCAATTCCTCCTGATAAGTTGCCTGTGAAATCCATCACCTGTGGACAGATTTAAGTCCCTTAATCATGAAAAGGGGGCTCCCAATAGCACTACCAATATGTAACTGCTTAGGGTGTCACGTGTCATACCCATCTGGCATCTCTGGTGATGTTGTCTGTAGTTGGGCAGAAAAAGAAACTTGGGTAGTCCAAGGAAGCAGTAAGTCAGGAAGTTCTCTGTTCTCACAGAAGCATTAAAGCCTTGATGGAAGAAGCCATGCAGCATGCACTGTACCTTGCCTACACTGGCCAGCAGCTGGAGACCAGAGGTCTTTTCATCTGGGCTCAGCCAGAACTCAGCATTGTCATCCGCAGCAATGGCAAACTGAAACTCCCCTGTCGAGAGATGGAGGGAGTAAGTAGGGCTTTGGGGTAAGGGCTTGTGCACAGAACAGATCCTGCTCCTCTAAAATACTGGGTTTGCCCCTTTTCCTGATGAGACCATACCTTCCCTTTTGACCACCTTCACCCCTTTGAACCTCTCTGAATTCTCTTAACTCTGCTGTGACTGAAAACAAAACTTAACAGATGCAACTGGTTCACTATCTCTCCTTCATTGGCTTCACCAGACACCTAACCCGGAAAGCTAAGTCTCTGCAAAGAGACACTCTTTTTGTTTCCAGAGCAAATTTTTGTGTGAGATGCTGTGTTTGGATGGAGGAATGTGCATGTGGAGCCACAGAGGGAGACAGAGGTGCTTGAGGCTCACTGTTTGTCCGGGGTCACGGGGGTGGCAGCCGTGGGCCAGGGCCCGTGAGAGGCGGGTGAGTGCCAGCAGGCTGCTCGGGGCAGAGGCATGCAGCTGTGGGATACAGATGTCAGCTGCTGTCAGATGGCATTCATGCACCCGGGGAGCAGCAGGGACATCAGTGATGTCATGTACAGTCCCGGCCATGCGAGGGAGGGAGGAAGAGCTCAGGGATTGTTTGTGCCCACGTACACACCATGGGGCTGTGCATTCACAACAGCGTTGTTATTTATCTAGCACTCCCCATCTGTTTTCTTCCGTGCTTTTCCTTTCCATCCTACAAGGGAGGCAGATGTGTTTCCAGCCACGCCAAGGCCACAGCCAGTCACGCACACCACCCACGTGAGGGACCAGGTGTTGGGCTTGCCAGGGTGAGGGCACCAGTGGGTCAGCACCAGGAGGGGAGGCAGGGGCAGGTGACAAGAGACATGAGTGGCGGCACAGCAGCCTCAGAACCCTCACCATCAGTGAACGGATGCAGGTAGCCGAATATCCGGAGACCATAGTTGGTCCATTTTGGGGACACAGCCAACTTCTTCAGTGTAGTTCGCGTCTGAAGTGAAACAAGAAAAAAATTTATAAAAATCATTTTAGATGTGACAGGAGCAAGGGTTGATACAAAAACCCTGGGACAGGTGGGTAGAGAGAAGTACGAGGTTTGCTCTTAGAGGAGGATGGGGTATGGCATGTGATGGAGGTAGAGGGAAAGAGCAAGCCAAATAAGAAATGAAGTGGAACAGATGCTGCTGCGGAGGGAAGAGCTGCATGGGGGATGTCATTGAGATAGTGGGGACAGGATGTGGCATTCACTAGCCACTTGGAAGGGCAACACCAAATACAGGGCTCCTTCACCCCATGTCTGAGTCCTGGCAGGCCAGCATATGTGAAATGAGCCTCTCCTGTGCAGCAGAAGAGCTGCAACCTGTGAACCCTTGTGAAAGCTTCCTGCTCCCTCAGCAGGAGGACAGAGGAGGTGGTTGAGAGGGAGGTGACGGATTTTAACAAACAGCAGGATAGAGAGATGACACAGGGAGAAAGGGACAGGATGTGAAGGGAGCAGGGGTGATCCACCTGGGAAGCAGAGCTGGGAAGCTCAGGACAGCAGGTGTCATGGTCTTACTCACGTGAGGGAAGAGGGGGAAGTGAAGATTTTTCCTGAGCTGTTCAATGGAGCTGCCACACCAGTCCTCAAACACGTGGAGATTGGCCTGGCCCTGGAACTAGGAGGCAGAAGTGGGGCACCATGAATTGTTGCATCCGTGCCCTGTGTCCCTCCCCTGTTCTGAGAGCTTTGGCCAAGGCCCCGGTACTGGAGTGCTTGTGAGAAGTCAGTGGGCAGCATGGCCTCCACGTGTCTGCAGAGACACAGAAACTCTGAGGGGAGTGGGGGTCCCACCCCAGACAGCACAGGAGGCTGTGCAGTGTGAGCACAGATGGCTGTCCCCACCACACAGCCAGCCCTGCCAGGAGAGGCTGTCAGTGTCTACCCAAGACCTGAAGCACAGCTGTGCTTGGAAAAGCTTGCTGGCCACTGTGAGACTTCAGCAATATACCTCTCAGAGGACAGACTTTCTTTTTGTCAGAGCTGTTCAGAAGGGAATCACTGGCTGCCCCCCAGCAAAGTCCAAGCTTTCTGCCTGCAACCAACAGAAGTGGATGCTGAAACCCTCCTTGCAGGTCTGGCATCCAGCAGTGAGAAATAAATAAGCTGGAGATGGTAGAAGCTACCTTAGATGGCAAAATGCTGAAGAAAGGGATAGGTTGCCTTGGGACCAGGGAGGTTTTGCCGTGGCTCTCTTGCCTATATAAGGGCTGTGGGAGCAGGGCTGAGGAAACGGCCTGAATAGCACCCAAACGTCTACAGATGGCAGCAAATTCTTAGTTTTCACTGGGGAGACTCTGGCAGGCCTGAAGCAGCACAGTGGAGGAGGGTTCAACCCCTCCATACACTCCTGGCAGAAAAACTTCTTCACGGAGTTATTTTTCCCAGGATGGTGGGTTGGGGGTGTGTTTCAAAATAAGTTGTGGATTGAAGGAAGGCTGTGAAGCAGATTTGGCTCAGTACCAGTAAAGCTCCTTGCGAGCTGTGGACTTTAGTCATGCACGTGAAAGCCATTTCTGAGTGTCAGGCAAAACACATTCACAACCACTGCAGTTTTGGAGTGGTCTCTCGTCAGCCCTCTCTCACTGCTGTCCTCACTGCCAGGGCTTGATGGGTGTCTGCAAGCCCATGACATCCCCCACTAACATTTCCTCCTCTGCTGACATCCCTCAGCCTGGGTTCTGCCCACGAGACCAGAGGAAAAGTAGCAAGACAAAGTGGATGTAATTCCTCAGAGCAACACAAAATCAGAGTGGAGACAGACAGAGGGGTCAGGGCAATGGATGCAGCCAAGAGAAACCTGGGACCCTGCAGGAACTTGTGATACAAATAAATCACTGCAAGTGTGACAAACACTGAATTGGAATTTAATTGCTGTGCAATCCCGTGCCCCTTGGCCAAATCCAAGTTCACACCCAAGGGTCTTACACTGTTTTTCTCAGCCAAATCAAATAACAACAACTGCTGTTTCTTGTGGAACACAAAGTGAGATGAACAGACAGGGTTCACACAGCAAGTCACTGCCAGAAACCACGTTCTGTGGAAGCCTGCTGCTACCCACAAGTGATGCTGGTTTTTCTTCTTAGAGAATTGCTTGCGTACTGCAGACAGCAGGCTCAGAGCTGTATGAAACGTAGCACAACACTCCCACACTGTGGAGACGCTGGCACTGCAGTCCACCCCTGCCGAAGACAGACCCAGGGAATGCTCCCAAAGCTCGGGACTGCAATGAAGCTGGGCTGGCTTTGGCACGGGGAAGCCTAAATGCAAAACCAGATATTTATGAGGGAAATCCCAAAAGATCGGCTAGACTCGCTCAAATGTTTGCAGAGGAAAACTTGGACCAGTCCCATTGCAATACAATACTTTACTGCAGAGTTTGGCAGTATTAGGGAGAGGGCAGACTACAGGATAATAAGGCAGAGACCACTGTACTAGGTGCACCATCAGTGCTTGAAGAGATGGTTCCTGAGATTTCTAGCCTGACACTCCTGCTTCCCAAGTCTTTACAAAGCCTCCTGAGAGGAGATTCTGGCAGGAGTTACTGAGATCACTTTGTTTTCCTGTACTCACAGCTACTAGAAATAATTAATTGATAAATAATAAGTATTCCTTGCATGCAATTTTAGAATCTTTTCTAAATCAACAGATTTTCTCCTGAGTTACAGCAGCTTAACTTAGTTTCTGCTTCCTCAGAGAGGGAAAATAAGAACATTATTGACAGATAAGTGCTGGCTGCCCGAAGTGCTGCTCTGGGATTGAAAACTGAGCTAGGCTTTAATTTTAGACCCCCACGAGTTACCAGTGTAGCAGCTGTTTTGAAACTCTATCATCTCTGTCCCTCCAATTCAATTAATAGCTGCTCATTGCAGGCAGCTGAGAAATTCCTCTGTTTGCTATATGAGTATCCTCGGGAACATGCTGTAAAAATCTCCTGCTTGGGGCTTTTGCAGATTGCAGTTATAGATAAACATCACCACCATTCCCAATACATGCACACAGAAATGACAATGGATTTTCTAAAACATGGTTCTAAAACATGCTGGAAGGGACCAACTTCCCAGCTTGGAACTACCTGGCCCTGTTTTTCAAAGAGCTGGAAATTTTAGGACCTGGCAAGCAACAAGTTAAGTTCCCCTTCTTCCCTTAGAGACACCTGCTTTGAAAATTCTGGATAGACTGATTTGGCCAGAACCAGGAATAGAAACCATGAGTCTGAGCTTTCAATGGGAGCTGTTTTTATGTGACCTGTGCCTTCCCATTTAGAGGGCTTCTCCTGCCCCTCAGCTTTCTCCCTGTTCCAACACCTCTTCCCAGTTGCTTACCACCCAGCTGAAATAGCAGCACTGCAAGATCCCAGCTCAGATCCAAAATGGGCACATGTTGTGCACCAAGGGCACTGTCAGTGCAGTGTGAGTGTGCCCAGGAGCGAAGCCTGGGCAGGCTGACGCCCTCCTGAGCACAATGCCACGGGCACAGTGACAGTGCTGACCCAGCAAGGGAGAGCTGAACCCTTACAAATGCAGGGAGGAGAGAGCTGGGGCAGGTCCTTGCTTTGGCACTGGTGCAGCAGCCTCCAGGGCTTTGGGAGCATGGCTGGTCTGAGCCCCAGTGCCAATCCTCCCTGCTGAGCGTGCTGAAATAATGCCTGCCTGCAGCCCTGGCTTTGCAGTAAAAGACTGTGGTATTTCTGCTTCCTTCTAGTAAGAAATTTTAGATTATCAGTCCCTGCTAGATGAACAGACTGTAGAGGAGGATCAGCAATACGGAGAGCCCAGATCTCTTCCTAGGCTAAACCCTATCACGTCAAAACCACCTGGGGGGTGGCACTACACACCCAGGGGCTCCTGGTGAGCGAGGAGGCCAGGGAAGAAACATCAGGGCAAGCAGCAAAGCTGGGAGGATTGCAGCAGTGGAGACATGACCTGCTGCCCAGTAACTGGAGCAGGATGGAGAAGAGAAGGCTTTCCTAATTTAATCCCGGGAGGCTTTGGCATCACAGAGGCAGATCAGCTGCATAGCTGCACACAGCCCAGGGAATGATAAACAGGACACAGAGAGGGCCTGGGCCTGGGAAGAAAGGCAGCATTGTGCTGCCAGCTAGAAACTCCTGAGTTTATAAGACTCTTCTGTCTCCTCAGAGTGGCTGCAGCCCCTCCTCCTGCCTGCCCAGCTCCCCTGACTGGGTGACATTCAGCAGCCAGCAGCTGGGCTTGGCTACACGCTCTGCTATGCCGGGCACTTGTGGGAATCCATCAGGACAAGTTAGCAACATAGCCCCTGTGTCTGGACGGGCACGAGTAGACAAGGAAGGGACATCAGTGGGACAGAGCGAGCAGCAACAGCTTTGTCTGTCAGTCCTCCAAAGAAATGATGCTTCCTCTTAGGACAGGTTTCGTAGCAGGACAACACTCCAGCACAATGTTTTGGTGTTGTGCAGCACCTATGCAACTGCACAGGTGCTGCCTGCAAGGGGCTGTGCTCCTGGACATCCCTCAAGCCTCCTGTCAGAGAGAAGGAAGCCCTGAGGCTGCACAGACACGAAGGAGGGAAGGGCTTTTTAAATGCACCCCAGCACTGCCCAGACCTTTCTCCTCTCAGAGCTGAACAGATGCTTTTGCAGAGGTAAGTAAGAACAACCTGGCTAACCAGTCACTTTTCTGAAAGTTCTCCCCCACACCTACAGCAGTGTCAAATGGTGACACTCATGGTCACACAGTGCAGGTTTGCCCTGCTGATAGCCAGGCACATTTCTGAATTAATGAAACAAAACACCCCACATCTCTCCAGCCTGAGGAGACAGAGAGTGATGTTGGGAGCTAGAAGACTTTGCTCTGGTGCCTGGAAGTGACAGTAAGGGCATCATGTGCACTGGCACTTCGAGGAAGGCAGGAACGAGGCTGAGCCCTGCTTTCCCCCAGATGCCAGAGCAAAACTTCATTAGGGATTTCCTATGAGCACACTTTCCCACCACATTATCCAAGGTTGAAGACTTAAACTACCTATCTCATATCCTGAAACTGAGAGAGGAAAATTGAAACCTGTTCTATTTTGGCCATGCTAGCTGCCAGCTCACCCTGCAACCCTGTTAATTATTTATGTTTGTCAGGAATATGCTTCACTACTCAAACATAGCCCAGCTCCCTGACCTGTGTGAAGCAACCTGGTATCCCTTGCCCCAGGAATCAGGCTGCAATTAAGTTATTAGAGATGCTATGGGAAGGGCACAATGGGATTATGGACCCTGGATAATTAATTTGGGCAAAGTCACAGAAAAACTTAATCCACAGGCTGGGAGACATTTCAGTTGGTGGTTAAGAGGACAGCAAGCAGCTCTGCACAGAGCTGTGTCCATGGATCCCTCTCCCTCTGCAGCTGGTACTGGTGAACCACTGGCCTCTGTCTGCAGTCAGGGTGACCCTGCTGACCCTCTGGGTGCAGACACTGCCGCAGCAAGGGCAGGAAATTTTGCCTTATAGAGCCAAAGAGAAAAGTGTCCAGGCCACAGCATACACCTCACCAGCTGCATCTCTAAGCCGGTAAAGGCTCACTGCACACCACAGTCAGCCACTCTGGAGATTCACGTGCTTCTGAGAGAGGACTGGGGAGGGGATCAGTGACACGGGGCAAAGCCTCAGGGGAGCCGGGGGATGCCATGCAGAGCCTGTACTGGCCACTGCCGTGGGAGAGGGCCGCAGCAAATGCTTGGTGTCATCCCAGGGCACAGAAGCAGCCCTGCCCCTGATGTCCTGCTGGCTCTTAGCCAGCTGCTGCTCATCTGGAGGCAGCCCTGCCCACACGTTGCCACACGCTGCAAGGCCCTGCAGCCAGAGGAAGACCCCAGGCTCCAGCTGGGACTGGCACACCAGAGTTGATGCTCTGATGCAGAACAGATCAGTGGTCTGGTCTGGTTTGGCACTGGAGGGTGACTGGTGCTTCCTGCTTCCAGGAAACTCCAGCTCATGCTGCAGGGACCAGAACTGCTCATTGCAGTGGCTGGAGGGACACACTCTCCCTCCATCACCAGTGAGATCTGGAGTCCTAAGCGCAAGCCCAGAAGCCTGCTCCCTCCCTAGGGGAGCCACAGAGGCCCTTTAATTTGTGCAGGTCTCTAATCACTTTGAGGAATTTAGTGAGCTAGCTCCATTAACTAAATGCCCCCTGGCTGGTGTCCCTCTCATTAGAAGCAGGCTGCATTGCTCCCTTATCTGAACAGGAATAATGAGATAAAGGAACAGGGGAGGAAAGAATAATTGAGGCATGAAGGAAACAAAGGGAATGTTTACCCCAGTTTGCAAGGGTCACCAGGGAGGGCCTCTGTTCATGGAAGTGCCACTAAAGAGGAGAAATCTCTGTGTATGACACGCAGGTATTGGATGGCAAATGCCAGAGTGAGAGCAGAGCGTGACACTTCTGTGTGCCACACTCACGTATTTGCTTGTTGAATTCTCGGCCCTACACACCCCAGCCCTGAATAAACTTCACTTTTCAGGAAGTTAGTGGGCTGCCTGCTCTCAGGGAACTGTGGGTGGGTGCTTGGTGCCTTGATAACTTGACACCAAATTACCTGGAATCTGGACACTCTTGTCTTTCCAGATGATTACTCAGGTCTGTAAGTGTCATTAAGTAGGGAGAGGGTGACAGGGAATGGACTTCTAGTAAAGTGAATTAATTTCCAGGCAGAGGTCCCTGTCTTCCATTCTTGCTGTAGTGGTCTATAGCTGTAACTCCGTCACACAAAATGACGGGAAAGGCACCCACCTCTGGGATCCATGGGACAGGGTTGTCCACAGCTGCGTAAGTCGATTTATTCCTCCCACCTCTTTGCACCTCTTGGATCTGAAATACAAGTAGAAGAAAGTCAAAATAACCTGAAAAATAACATGACACTGACATATACACAAGAGGGCTCAAATCTGGTCACAGGAACGTAAGAGAAAATAAAACAAGTTCTCAAGCTCCCTTTCCAAAGGACAGACCAGTTATCATGGACACAATAGGGTGAAAATGCTCCCTGGCTTTTTTGACAGAACATTTCAATCGTGAGCTACTGAAGGGAAAGGATACCAGTATTTTACAACTCCTTGCTAGCACAGAGTTAAAACTTAAGTAATTTTCTCTTTCGCCATCTGTGTTTCAAAAATGTCCGAGCAATAGTTCTAGCACTGCCTTCAGTCAACAGTACCGAGATGTGCTTCACTGGAGAGCAACAAACTCTCTCCTGACCTTTCACTTCAGCTTTTATCTTGCTTAGTGCTGCCTTCCTGTGCCACAAACCCAGCCAGCTTCAGCCCACTGCTGTGGCTTAGTACGTCTGAAATAACTTAATTGACTACAGTGGAGTCATTGTACGTTCACGCTGTGAGTCAGCTCAGATTCTGCCCTGCGGCAAGCTCTCTTTCCTGTGTGAAGAGAGAGTTGTCTCTTGGGTCTAGCACCAGAAAGGAAGGACTGCCCTTCTAAATGTTCAGAAGGCATCCCAAGCCTCCTCACCTGGTGTCCCAGCTTCTGTGGATGGTCAAACTGAAGGCTTGGGTCCCCACGTGGGACATTCGTGTCTGATAGAACCTTAGCAAGCTCCCTCCAGCTTTCATATCCTGTACAGAGGAAACAGAAAGAGGTGTCAGAGAACAGGCTAAAAAAAGAAACCATAGCAGTCACCAGAATAAACTGGTGCTTTACAAGGCTGAGAGATCTCTAACACTCTGGAATGGTCCAGCAGAGACCAGGAGCTGTTTATGTTACTTGGAGTAGGTAGACTGACACAGACAGAGAAATTGCCTTTATCTTCCTTAAAAGCTTTACCCTTCTTCTTATTAATTTTAATACTCATATTAAAGATTCATCATAGTTCTAAAATACATGTCAGAGATTTCATTAATCAGCACAGGACTGGGAACTTCTTTTTAGATCTCTCATATAATCTCAGTGGTCAAGCTAAAAAATAACCATTTTTATTAACTAGCAATGTCAAAGAAAAATAAGACAATAACCTATTTTCACAGTAAGAGCTTCAATTTTCTTTTCTTGAAGGAATTTATGGCAAAGAATGCACCTACTGGGACATTCAGCTGCAATGCCTAAAATACTGGCAGTGATGCAGCCAAAGCCGTCGCTATTCAAGTGAAGTCATCTTCCAGGTTCAGAGCAACTTCATCCGAAACCCCCTTCCCCTCCCAGTGTGCTCAATCCAGAAGTCAGGATCAATTCTGACTTCCTTCTTCAACTCCACTGACCTCCAGGGCTTAGGAGGGACAAAGACAAGCAGATGCAGCGTAACCTTGTAGCTCCCTGTATCACTAATGAGACAGTGCCGGTGAGCAGAGCCCACGCCTCCCAGCAGTGCTACAGTGGCTCACACTATGTGGTTTTCAGATCTGATAAACATTCTGGCACTTAGTCAGCAACTAACCAGCCTGCCAGCAGCTCAGTGCTGTGCCCACACTGCACGACAGCTCCATTGTGAGGGGCAAGTGCCAAAATCTCCGTAAGCCCTGGCTTCTCCCAGGCTGGTGGCAGACCAGCTCAATATCCATGTAACAGGGAGGGGAGCCAGGCTCTCTATCCCTTTTCTTTAAAACTGGAAATCATCCCCAAAGCCCTAGGAGGTCCAAAGAAGTTGGCTGCCTTGGTATATAAAGGGAACCATCCTGATAGCCCAAGTCTGGATATTTAGATGAATGGTCTGAGCCCTCTACACTACTCCTACAGCCAGAAGGGCGGGAACATGCTCTGAGGGGGAAGAACAGCCCACTGCTGGGGAATCGTCTGCTGTTTCGTAGCCAGCATACCCATCTTCACCCAACCCACCTATCTACACCTTGCCCCCCCAGTCCAGCAGCACGGGAGATTCACTGTGCCTTAGGCAGGAGCATGCTCCATCCGTTTGCTCTGGAGGGGGCTTTTACAAGACACACGACTTCGATCATCCCCCAAACATCTCTGAGCTACATAGAGGCCAAGGCAAATCCAAAACCACCCCAGGAACTAGAATTCACAAAGGACCCTTTGCCAGATCCCCCTCCCTGGCTGCACTGAACTCTTGGCCAGTTATTACAAACAGGGTTGAAAAACTCTGTCTCTACTTGCTCCCGAACCTGGGTCCCTCAGGGTCTGGCAGAGGTGAGCAAAAAGAGAAGATACTGAAGATGCCTCCTATGATGTGGTGATCAAAGAAGACAATGATAAGAAAAGTGCAAGAAATGTGAAAAACATGAAAGTAGTCAGAGATTCAACCGAGAGATAAGGCTCTGAAGCAACGAGGGTGTCCTGCTTTCCTGATGTGGGTGTTGGCTTGGATGTGTGGGTTTCATTCAGGCCTTGCTGGATGCTGAACAGTCACAAATTTCTGATCTACATCTTCCCACACCCAGATTCTGATTCGAAGCTATTCATTTAAGTTTATGACTAAAAATATCAAGGTCAGTACCTATCTCCTGCAGAAGATTTTTCAGTCAGACCCTGGGTGAGTAATCTACTGATTAATGCAGTTAAGCACATCTCGTGCTTCAGGGACTGACTGTCATGGGAAAAATGGAGGAATTCCCATGTCTTTACGTGTAACTGGTGAGTTTTCCCCTTGTTGAGAGCAATGAGGCAGGAACTGCTGTTTGTGAGTGCCCTGCAGTCGGACACATGGCTCCACTTGAAATGGGGCTGAAACAGACTGCAGTTCACGTGAAATTCAGCACATGCCAGTTTGAAGGCTCCTTATATTAGTGGGAGAGAACAGCTGGCTTCTTTTCTTCAGAGGATAGACCCAGAATCATAGAATATCCTGAGCTGGAAGGGACCCACGAGCATCACTGAAGTCCAACTGGCTAAACTGAAGAGGAACCAAGTAAATCAGGAAAAAAACAGAGCAATGGTCACAGAACTCAGTTCACCCCCAGAGATTCACCACGGGAGGACACCAAGAAGAGCAGGTTTTTTTCTTTTGTGCAGAGGGGAGAGATTATCTGGCTTCTTTGTCAAACTCAGCACTTCACTGTCTGTGGAATAAGCTCAGGATGAAGCATCAGCAACCTGCCTCTTCTGGGAAGTGGATGCTGGCCACCACAGCCAGCCACTCTGGCTGTTCCATGGCTGGCACAGAGCCTGCCTCGCAGCAAACACAGAAGCAAGCCTGGCTGCACAAAAGTGCCAATGGCTGACATTTCTTTGACCCTTGGAAAAGAGAAGAAAGGGAGGCAATTCTCTGTGTTGTACAAATATTTACCTAACACATCAGCCAAGCACAGAACAGACAAAAGAGCTATGAATTAATCTGGAGGCAGTGATTTCCTTGCTGGGTAATTTGTGCTTTAGCAAGCCAATTTCCCAACGTGGTAGGAAATGATTTTCAGAATATAATAGGATCAACACTCCCCTCAGAGAAAGTTCTTGGCACCCCAGCTCTTTTGAAAAGATTGGCTTTTCCCTAAGGAGCTCCACAGAACACCCTTAAAGAAGGACCTGGTTTTGCCCATGCTTTCCTCACTAAAAGGAGGGAATGACAAAAAAGAGATAGATCTCCTCCACCTTCCTGCAGTCAGAACACCTCCGGAGGCCAACTTCTCACCAAGGTTTTCTCCCCAGGGCATGTCACAGGATTCAAGACATGGCCTTGCAGGTATCCACTCCTGTGTGACAGCTGAAGAGCAGAGCCCTGAGGCCACGTCCACTGTCCTGTCTCAAGAGCATCTGAGCAAGGTGATCTACCACAGGTTCAGCCTGTTCTCAAGCTGTCCATGAGCACAGCTCAGCACCTCAGCTGGCTCGAGCACTCTCTTGATGGCTACTTAAAGACAACAAGACTACGCCTGGAAAAAAGCAGGAGTCAAGAACTAAAATACCTCAGCAAACACTTCAGTGTCACTAAGAAGGAATGCCAGAACTATTGGATTTGATGGTTTTGTTCCAGTCCCTCTACAAAACCAGTTCTGGCTAGGATATGAAAAGGCAAAAAACCATAAAGACAGAAATCAAAGGCTCGGGAAGAGCCTGTCTCACAGCCAGGGGAAGATGCTGGCTCAGACTTTGTTGCCATTAGCACGTCAGACAGATGCATCAGTCAGCTCCTTGCCTTTCTCTCTTCTGGGCATCACTTCCCAAAGCATTTCCCATCACTTCCCAAAGCACACCAGTTGTTTTCCAAGGCTATTTTTTCACCTTGAACACCTCCCAGGAAGGCAACACTGATGCAGACACAGCTTGCCAGAAGTAGCAGCCAGCCTTGCTGCCACATACTCTCCCTCCTTGGCATCAGTCAGATCTCCTTTCCACAAGCAGAGGTCCACCTTTCTTTCTACTTTTGTGCTCCAGTCTCAAGGTTCCAGTCTCACAGGGCTCAGCCACTGCCCAAAAACATGAAGGTAGTTTTCCTTCAGGAAAAAGTGGTCCTTTTTCTCCCTGTTCCCATCAGGCTGGCCGGCATATGCCTGCTGAGGATCCAAATGCCCATCAGGGCCAACCCTCAGCTGCCCCTCTGGATTCAAGATGGGAAGCACTCAAGACTCGAGCTTCTGGAAAGAGAGGCAGGTGAACACGAAGAAAAGGCAAAGAAGCTGGAGAGGATGATGAGACAGATGCTGCATCCTTGAGCAGAAATCCCTGCAAGAGGCAGCCAGTCTGGAGCCAGCGAATCAACTACTAAGGGACAGAAAAGCTGTAGCAAGAGAAAATAGGATGAAGACGATTCTTGCCTAAGGTCTGGTCAGGGCTGAGGGCCATGTCTGCCTCTTCTCACTCATGCTTTTTACTGCTCTCCAGTTAAAAGTTAGTGAAGGAAGCTGCAAGTGGAGATGGAGAGATCTCACTCAACAGTTACCACTCTGCCAGAGCAATGCACTTGAAGCCTAGCTCAAAAGGAAAAAAAAAAGTTAAAAAAGCAGAAAGCCACAGCCAGAGATAACAGGCAGCAGTACCCAGGGAGCTATCAGGCCTCAGGGCAGAAGTGTGACCAGAGCTGCTCTGTGTGTTCAGAGATTAGATCCATCAAGCCACTGACGTGCCCCCGGCCCCAGACAGCACTCAGCGTTCCAATTAGCCTGTCAAGATACCTGGCAGCCGTGCAAAGGGAAATCCCAGACCCACTCAGGTGACCAACTTCCCCTCTGAAGGATGAGATTTGATTACTTTGCCGTTGTGACTGCTGCTTACATAGCTGCAAATGCTATTAACGCCCACATGTTACCCAGCCCTTTTGCAGCCCTGCTAAGTGATTTCACTCACCAGCCCCAGAAAGAGCAGGTCCACAGGCTGGTTTGCACAATAAGCATTTTCCTTCTTATCTGAGACCCTTCTCCTCTTCTTTTTGTTACAAGGATAGGGCAAGAAAAAAACTGGCAGGAATTAAGCAGGGTTTTATTCTTCCTTACCCTCAGTGTCCACAGACCCCTCACCATGGCTTGATGTTTTAACCCTCTCCTGGATGATCTTATTTCTCCTGTTATCCTGGTTGAGTATTTTCAATTTACTGTTATTTCATGGGACTTCAGTGTCATTCCTGGCTGGACAGGTATGCAGTACTCCCAGTACTCCCAGATATTACCGTTAGGTGCCCTGCAAACATACTAGTCCAAAAGTTGGGGAAGGTTGCTTGAAACTGAACATAAGAAGGTATTTAGAGAGTTTGACATGTGTTTCACACACCCTGACCAGAGCAAACCCTACTGCCAGTGCCACACCGCAGGGGAAGCTACACACACCCCCTGGCTTACCACACACAACAATGCAGCCCCACAACACCAAGTGCAAAAATGACAAGGATGAAGCGTAAACCAACCTTCTAGAAACAGAGATGTGGGCCAAGGGTACAGTGAAAAGGGACAGCCAACAGTTTCTGGACATAAGGGTGAATGAAAGTTAGGTCAAGTCATGAATAACAGACAGGGACAGAGGAACTACCAAAAAACCCCCATTCAAGAGTAGGGTCAGGCCAAGAGAGTCTCCTTGGTTACTTAAGTCAATAAAAAGGACAGACAGAAAAGAGTGAACTCCTTGTCCTCAGGTCAAGATCAGAACAACACTCCTACAGTCAAAAGGATTCAAGCATGAAACCTGGTGTTACAGAGAAAGCCCTGCAAACCCTTCCATTTCTGGTTAGTGCAGAACCTGCACATGAGATTGCTGGCCTCCTCCAGGGACAAATCTCAAGTTGGGCACTGTGTACACAGAAATAAATTACTCCATTTTTCCTTTAGGTACAACTCTGATTCACTGCTACGTGAATGGCTTTGCAAACCAACAATAAGCTGCAGAACATTAAAAGTACATGAAGTATGATGGAGGAAAAGGCAGAGCACTGCACTTAGGAAAGAGGAAAATAAGCAGACATAACTATCCCAGGCACTAATGCAGTCTCAGTGTCAGGCTCACCCACCAAATAATACCTTGCTGCTGTTCCCCTCTAGGTATAGGAAACATATTTCATGCAGCAAGGGAGGAACTGACAAGCAATGGCTGGGGCACTAACTCGTTTTGTGAAAAATATAATTCAAATCTTGCTTCTGCAACAAAAATGTTTCATTGCCCTAGTTAAATCATTAAAGCCATACATGCCACAAGATTATCTAGCAAATACTGCCTGCTTCTGAAAGCTCAGCGAGGACTGCACATGGAGATGCAGTGCTGAATTTGACTGAGAAAGCCCACGATGTTGCTGCACTAGCCTTCAAAATTATGGGGCTGAGCTCCTAAGTCAGCTCAGAAATGCTTCTGTTTCAACCTCGTGTGTACTAGAACAAAACAACTGCAAACTATTGCTTACCTGCACTAGCCACGCTGAAGGCAGAGGAGGTTCAGGAGTTCACACCAGCATGGAAGGGTGGCTGTGACCTGCTGCCAGCTGAGGCGCCCGGCCACAGAGGCCCAGCTTTGGCCAAGCAGTCTAATCCCCTGCCCGAGGCAAGTGCTGCCAACAAGAGCCCTGTGTCCTCTCCTGCCCATCCCCACCTTTCCAACCATGCAACTTAATTCCTTCTCACCTTCCTCTCTTCTGCCTCTGCAAAACCACACTAAGGAGTCCTGAAGGATTAGACTTGGGAAGGGGAAAGAGCAGAGCACTTTGTTCATCAGGGGAAGGAGGCAACATTGACTCAAATGAAGACTGAGCAGAAGAGCACCTACGGCTCCTTTCAGGAATGTAAGATAAAAGCCCATTATTTTGGCACTGCTAGCTTCTGCAGCAAAGCAGGGAGAAATACTTTCTAGTCTGTTAACTCTCTTGCAGTATTCCATGGGCCATCCTGACCACATAAAAGACATATAGAAGCTTTTAAATCATAAAATATATTTTCAACATTATTGCCATGATAGCTGTACAGTTAAAATCCTTAACTGCTGGCAAGTCCAACTCTTTAATTTAGAGAAAGCATGGCAAATGTCCTGCAACTATGGTGTGCTTGTCCCCAGGACACTGTGCTGCACACAGGCTGCCTCTGTGTCTGCCTCTTCCTACAATGCTGCCATCAAAAGCACTCTCTCTGTTTTCTCCGCCTTCATGCACAGCTCTACAGATGTCTCAAAACAGCCACAGCCAGTGACAGAAAGGATTGATTCCAGTCATACCAAGAGTAAGGGTATTTGAGCAGTTCTCATCATGGAATCACACTTACCAAGTCAGGTTTTTGCCAGTCACTGTCTTTAAAACAAGGGATTTGCATGAAAACATTTACTAGTGTGAGACTTGGCTTGCTTGAACTTCAGTACTTGCAGAGCTTGGAAAAACCAGCAGGTTGTGAGAGGAACACAGTAGTGTAAGGTGTTTTTTATAAAAGGCTTGGTTTTGATTTTGATTCCTGCTTCTAAGGTAAAAATAACCTCCTACTTTGTTGGTAAGCTGTAACATGAGGCATTATTTTTGTTTCAAAAATACCTTTAATCCTGGAACACTTGCATGGGTTTCTACCAATTCACTCCCAGTCACCACATCCTCAACTGCTGACTCACATTCTGCTGCCTGCCTTATTTTATTTTTAATAAAAATAATAACAATTTTTAAAATTCCTATCTAAACCTCAAGGTGACTGGCATGAAAAGCAGATGTTCCACCTGGTTTTGATCACTGCAAGTGGTATTCCTGGCACTCTCCCCTTCATCTAGAGGCACTGGTGAAGCCATGCCCTTACAGACAGGAGAGGCAATAAAGGCCTGTTCCACTGAGGTAATGAGTTATTTAAAGCTAAAGTTTGCCTCCATTTATCAGTACCTCAGTGCCACAGATCACAGGCGTTGCACTCGGACACAGACCTGGCAGGCTTCCTGCCTACTTTAATTCACATGTACTGCATCATCACTGACAGCAGTGAGGACTTATTTTGTGAAGAGATGCATGTTTCTAAATGCTTTCAACCACCAACAGATCTGCTGCTTTGATGTCCACTGTATCTGAATAAATGCAATTAATAAGAAGCAACACATGTAGGCAGCTTCCCTCCCCTGAGCACAGGGAGGATCTACAAAAATAAAGAAAGAAAATGGCAGTTCTATGCTCAGCCAGTCTTTGCCATCTGTTTTTCTTTTCTGCAACAGGACTGTGCCCAAGAGAGCTCAACAAGGTCATCCACAAAGCTTTCAGAAAGCTTTGGTAAGTGCATTTTTCTCAACTGATCCAAACACTGCAGCACACAGACTGCTCAAAGAGCTTTCCAAGACTTTTATTTAAATACAGGAGCTGTCTAGGATGTGAAGCTGAACATCAACTGAGCAACAGCCCTTCAAGTCAACATTTGTTACTGCTTTACCAAACATAGCTAATGCATTATTTTTTTATGTTCAGTGGGGATTTTCCTGAAGACTTAATAGCTTGCCACTTCCATGTAGATGCAGCATTCCCAAAATATCGTCTTGCAGCTTGATTTTTAAGGAACACCTTCCAATTAGACCAGGTCAGTCAAAGCCCCATTCAACCAGGCCTTGAACACTTCCAGGGATGGGGCATCTACAACTTCTCTGGGAAATCTGTACCAGTGCCTCACCATCTTCACAGTAAAAAATTTCTCCCTAATATCTAATCTAAACATCTTTCAGTTTAAAGNCTTTCAGTTTCATTCCCCTTTGTTTATCACTACATGCTCTTGTTAAAAGTCCCTTTCCAGCTTTCTTGTAGGTTTTCTTGTAGCCCCTTTTAGGTACTGGAAGGCTGCTTTAAATATGATCAGACATTGGCTAATATGGCAGCAAAAAGCAACTGGAATATCCGGATATTCTTCAAGAAAGTCTGAAATTTCTTATCAGATGCTGACAATACCAAATCTATGATCAAAGCTTTATTTGACCTCTAACCCTAAATGCCAGCCTTCACCTGTCTTTGTAAGGAACTGTGCATGCCACCTAACATCAGCATCTCTATTTAGCAAAGGTGAGATCTGTAACGCTGATTTCCTCTGAGTCACCATCAAATACCGACTCCTAGTCAGGGCAGACAAACATGCAAGACAGACTAACATCTCGATAAGTTATGGAAAATCCTACATACCTATGCCTTAAAAACCATATCAAGCCTCAGAGCACTAAGGGGGCAAGAGCACACTCGAGCTCTTCCATGGCACAGGCTCAAAATTCACATGGACAAAACAAGCTACCAGTCCTCCCTTCAGGCATCCTGCCTCCAAGCAAACGCATGCTGTGCTATGGGATGGGCTGCAAAGCACAGACATTTGCTTCTGGGACAGCTTTATTTACACAACATGGGTTGCTAAGAGGAAAAACCAGGGTTGTGTAAACTGTCTTTATAGAGCTCTTACCCAATGACATAATTCCAAAATATGAACTTCTGAAATATTGTTTCTTCTCTTTCTTGACCAAATCCCATGTCAGTATCCTGCTTTTGGTCTCAAACTAGCTTGTGCAACACACTCGACAAAAATAATTAAGAAAGTGGGAACCAGAAGCAGTTCACAGAAACTATTTTTTGTCCCATAAAGTCATAGAATATTCTGTGTTGGAAGGGACCCACAAGGATCATCGAGTCCAACTTCTGGCCCTGCACAGGACAACCCCAAGAATCCCTGAAAGCCTTGGTGCAGACTTGGAGCCGTGACCCAAGGGAACCTGTTCTAGTGCCAGACAAACCTCTGGGTTAAGAACCTTTTCCTAACATTCAATCTAGAAGAAAAAAAAAAAAAAAAAAGCTTGTATTTACAGTTATCCTAGTTTTCTAAAACACTCAAGCCTAAATCCCACTGTCTTTGAGAGAATTTGGCATAATTTAACAGTTTGCTGAATATTTTCAGCTTGCCAAACTGGGACAGACCCCACTCTCATTTATTTTTTTTAATGTGGTGTGTTTCAACTAAAACTTTCTCAAGAGGATTTAAGAGATGCCACAAAAGAAAAGGCCAGAAGAACAATTTTAGTTTTCTCTGTAAATCTGCTCTTAAAAGTTGATTGGTTTTGGGCATTCCAGGGCTTCTCTCAGTCCTTCTGCAAAACCAGACCCTAACTTTTCTCTCAAAATTCTGAAAAGCCATCAGAGCTGGGAGAAGGGTGACGATGGAGAAGGGAAGGAGAAGGGGTAGAGGAGGGCGGAGGAGGGATGCTCCGGATGGCAGAGCTGGCATCCCCGGCTCCGGCCCCCCGAGGGTGTCCCGTGCCGGGACTCGCTCCCCGGGCAGCGCCGTTCCACGGTGCGGGGGGGACGGGGGAGGCCAAGCGAGTGCTGGCCCGGTGGCACCGGGCACAGGGGCCCCTGGGGCGGCACGGCCCGCCCTGCCCCGCTGGGGGCGCGGGGCACCGGCAAGGGAACTGCCGACGGCACCGGGAGACCCCCGGCCCGCTCTCGCCTGCGGAGCGCGACCGGGACCGAGCCGAGGGGGCCCCGGAGCGCCAGCACCCCCCGAACCCCGCGCCCGGCCCGGACACAGCCGGCACGGACCGGCCCGGCTCGGCCCGACATCCCCTGCCGGCCCGGTCCGGCTCTGCCCTGCCCGCCTCTGTCCACTGCTTGTGCACGGAACACTATCCCTGAACTTTGCTCTAAAGAGCCCAGGGTGTTGCCATCATCTGCTCACAATGAGCACATTTGCAGATGTGCAGACATATAATTATAGGAAGTACAAATAAGACCCCTGTGTAAAGCAGAGCACAGCTGAGAACCAGCGAGGTTTAAGATTCGAGTAGTTTAAAAGACTTTTTAATAGCTGATATAGAAGGTGCAGTTTGCTTTAGGAAAGTACATACAACAATAATGCATGCACTTAGCGCAGGAAGAGAAGAAACAAATCAACTACTCTGTTCTCAGTTCATCCATATCCATCACTGAGAGGGGTTTTGAAAACGATTAAGATCCTTCTTATCTTAAACTGCATCTCTTACTTTTAGCTGATTCCAAGTGTAGATCTTTTCTGAAGATCAAGTGGAAAGAGATCAACAGTTCTAGGGAAAAAACCCTTTATATACTCTTCTTCTGTCACTGTCTCCTTATATAAGGAGTTGTTGCAGAATGCTGGTGGTTTTTTTCATTGTGATGCAGTTTAAATCTCATTATTATTGTTATTATCATAGAACTTAGAGTTGGGAGTTGGAAATGTCAATTCAAATGCTTGGACAGTTGGAATACTATGGTAAAATTGTGCCATTGCTGCAGTTTGTGAACAACATTCAAGCTCTGTTATAAATGTAACTCATTTCTGTATTACTTTCTATATTAATAAAAGCTGTGCGATAGGTCTAGAGTATTTTCACACTGCCCTAAATTTCATAACGTTAGGAGAACCATTTCTACCACTCTTTCAGAACTTCCAGAGAACTGAAAAATTACTTACTGGGAAATTTGTGTTTTGAGTTCTGCTAAACTTCTGTCCCAGACAGAACAAGCTCAGAGCCATCCACAAGCTGAGACTCAGCTGAACTTTTCGGAGCCCAGACTGCAGGGGCCAGCCAAATGCCGCTGCAGGGCCCCTGTTTTCCACAAGCAATCCCTGCTACCAGCAGGCATTCCTGAGGGCTTCCAGGAGGTGATCCTTCACCCAGCAGGAGACAGCGGGGTTAGTTGCCTTGGAGCTGGGCCAGCATGCCTCACGGAGCTATCCTGTTTCAGTGGAATATTTAACTGTGCTGTAGCTTTCAACCAGAGCATTATAACCGCCCTTCCAACTGCTTAAGGTGGCTTGCAAGGACTGATTGCAAAATTCTCATTTTCTTTCCAACACATTGGAACTTTCCTTAAGCCAAGGAAAAGGGCTTCCTACTGCCCAGCACTTGTCCAGCAAACGCCTAATGAACTTCAGGACAAATGAAACTCTAACAACAGTCCAAACTGCCTGTTGTGTAATTCAGTACAGGAAACTCACACAGTAATTCCTGTACTAGCTCCAGAATAAGTATCCAATGAAAATGCCATCTGACACTGGTTATTTACACGCTGACCTGAGATTTCATCCAAATACCCTTCTCAGTCTCTTTACTAAGTTTTACCGACCTTTTCCACAGGCTCCTGGTGTGATTCCTACCAAGCTCAACTGACTCTCTTCAATTTCCATCCTTCTCCCTAATGGTAAGAGTGTACTACTTCATACAACTTAACCACATATATCAAGATACCCATTTCTAGCATGTTCTGCCACAACTATAGAGAAGTGAAAGCAGCAGTCCTCTCTACTGCATTTTGCCAAAAGCTGTTCATTGTCTGTCCTTTATGCACCTCTGACCCCAGTCACTCATGAAGCTCCAGGTTCTACACAGCTAGGAGAGCATCAGACCTCAGTCTGGGGCCCTGAAACATTACAGTATATTTTATGTGCTCCACACTGCCTTATGGGAAAAGTCCCCAGTGCACTGTCTCCTGGGACAGAGATGAGGACTGTGTGTGTCTGTGACTGTCCAGGCTCCAAAAATAGCCCGAGGCAGTTCATTCTCCAATACTCTTTTAATCTCTTTTTAATGCACGCTGATACAAAAGCACAGAATTGCTGAGGTTGGACAGCACCTCTAGAGATCATGTAGTCGGAACCCCTGCTCAGAGCAGCATCACCAGCACCTAAAGCAGGTGGCACAGGGCCATGGTCAGTCAGGTGTTGAACACCTCCAAGCACAGATACTCCGCAACTTCCTTGGGCAACCTGTTCCAGTGTCTGACCTCCTTTGCAGTAAAATGAAGCTTTTCTTATATTTAAATAGAATCTCCTCTGGTTTGGTTTTTGCCCATTGCCTCCTGTCCTTTCCACAGATGCGACTGAGAAGAGTGTCTCTCCTTATTCCTTACCCTCTCCTATCAGGTATTTATACACATGCATTATATCTCCCTGAGTTTCATCTGCTCCACGCTGAGCAGCCCCACCTCTCTCACCCTCTCCTTGTATGTCAGATGCTTCAGCTCTAATCATCTTCAAGGCCCTTGGCAGGACTCACTCCAGCATGTCCATGTGCCTCATCTGGGGAGCTCAGAACTCAGTATGACACCACAGATGTTTCATGTGGATTGATCAGAATGAAAGGATCATCTCCCTCAGTCTGACCTAATGCAGCCCACGAGGTTGTTGGACTTTGCTGTTGGCTCATGTTCAACTTGTTGTTCTCCAGGGTCCCAAGGCTTTCTGCAAAGCTCCCTAAGGCTATCTTTCATAGGATTCTTTGAAGCAGGTCCCTGAACATGGCAAAGTCTGCTCTCCAGAAGTCAAGGGCTGTAATTAGCCTTGCTCCAAGTTAACTCCGGTCTGTTCACCACACAAAGCAAAAATAATTTGTGAAATCAGTTTCAGAACAGCCAGTCATCTAAATACACTGATAACTCTCAACGCCAAAAGTTTACACTTCACTACTTTTGAAAAACCTGCCTGTAAGTACCTTGGAAGCAGAAGTCCCAAAGGAAAGTGCTGGAATTTGAGCCAAGCCACACATGTGCCTTTTTAGAGTCCAACCTAAAATGGCAATACAATTAACTACTTCAGAGTTTGCAATATCACTGTGATGTTTCCTGTCACTCTGTGCTCTCCATCTGCCCAATAGAAAACCCCCTACTTCACAGCAAGTTTCAAGTCTGTGATCAAAAATCTTTGTGATCCTGGAAAATGAGAAAGGAGGGACAAAAGAGAAGAGACTGAATGTCAGAAGGAATAATGAGAGGTCTTGCAACCAAGTTTATTATTCATGTCCCTACTATATTAATGGGATAAGAATTTTTTTCATTCAAATAAAGCAGCCACAGAATAATGGCCAGGCTACCACGTCAGCATTTCATAGGATTTATAAACCTTGGAGCAGAACATAAATCCTGTTTGCTGCAGGATGTTACGGCTTTGTCTATTAGATTTCGTAATGTCACTGTTAGACATGCTCTTCTACTTGGAGAATTGATGCCAAAATGATGCAATGGGATTTTCAGCCTATTGTCTGGGAGCTTATCCATCCAAAAAAGTCCTGCTGTGATGGAACATGCTAACAGGTAAACTGGCAACAAACCAGGATTGCTCACCTCCACCAGATTCATTTCTTTGCTGCGTTGCCCTGGGTCTTGGCAGGAGTTAAGCCAAAAGACCTGGTTTAGTGCATGAAATGAAGACAGCACCATTTCAGAATGGCCCAATGCTCTCCTATGTCCTCGCTCTTTTAGTGGACATCAAGAGTGACACTCATAACAACATATATCCCACACTGGATTTTTACCTGTTTTTAAGGATCTGGGCTGCCTCGAGTGAGTTTTATCAGGCCTTTTTGCAATACTCACTGAAATATAAGGTGTTTGTTCAGCACTGGTTCAGACATCTCCATGAAGATGGAGCTTTTAGCCTGTCTGAAAGGCAGCTGTGTTGACATTTGAAAATTCAGTCACCCTAACAGCAGCAACAGTGAAGGAACAGGACAAACACTGAAGAGTAAATATGGAATGAGGACACATCATTACTGCACCAGTATCAATAGGGATGCAATAGCCCATGAATGCAATTCCATTCACACAGCTGCTGAAATTCAGGCATGTCCTGGATGCCAGCACGCTCTCCTTGACTGTGTTTCAGTCAACATTTGATGGTGAGAGTAACACAAACCTGAATCACAGAAGTACAGTGAGGATCAAGTATTTCACTTTCTAAAATACCAAAAAATACTGGGATGGAGAGTCTAATTCACAGGGTCTGTGCACTCAGGCTCACACAGACTTGTTACAAAAATGCTAGTGGTTCTATTGGAAAAATCAGGCCTCTGGGCACGCTAATCCTCATGAGAAAGAAGAAAAAACACCCTCGCTTTCTAGCTTAAAAAAAAAATCTCATCTCTGTATCTCAGAAGTTGGCAAAGTAAGCCTCACTGGGTTTAACTTGAAATGCTTTAGAAATATCAGAGTAATACTTTTTATGCATCTTTGCATATGATCAAAGCATGACTGTCACAAACCAGAGACACACAGTACATCCCAGACCTTTGGTGAAATCTGGTCCCTAAAGCATTCAGCATTCAGCTGCTCTAAGCAACCCTTGTGGAGGGATGTCCTTTATGAACATTTCTAACTATTTTAGGTCATCTCAAAAAGAAAAGTTTAATTAGCAACTTCATCCCTGCTACAGACTGTTAAGAGTTACAAAAAAACATAGTATGCATAATTTTCCACCGGACTCTACAGAAATTTTTAGGACATTTCTAAATTTGAGCCCCATAGCTAATCCCAGAAAGTCTTACGGGTCTTTTTCACAAAACCTGAGCTCACTTATGCTAGCAATGTGGTGGGACTCTCTGCATAGGCAAGCTCTCATGCAGCAATAGCTCAAATGAGAGGAAATACACCTCAGGCATAACACTATCTTAAAATTACTAGCAAACAAGAAACATCACAGAAGACAAAAACCCCGTGTTTTTTTCCACTAACTCTGCAATAACAAGGTGACTGTTCCGTTTCTTCCATGCCTTCTCAGCTGGCCTCCCCACACTTTTTATTCATTTTCTTTTCCCTTTCAAGGGCATTCCCTTGCCCTCTCAAGACTCTTAGAGCCTCTGACTAATTTGGGGAAGAACGCAGACTTTCCCATCTCCCAGCAACCCTCCTGAGACTCCTCCTTAAAGCTCTCTCATGTTTCCTGGTGAGCTCTGTCTCCTCTTTCATCAGCTGCCTGCAAGTCCTGCCCCAGTCTTACAGCACTGGAAGAAACACAACCCGACAGCATGAATAAATGATAGCTAGTCCCTCCTCTCCCTTTCATCTCCTCTTCTCTGGCCATAAGCAATCCTCCTGCTCCCAAAGCAAGGAGCAGGCACCCACACATGCCAGGCTGCGGTGCTGCCTTGTCAAGCCCCAGGACAGGTTGTCATCTAAGCGGGTTGGTGACTGAGCTGAAACATTGTTCTCTTCAGCTCCCCAGCCTCCTGCCAACGCCTTGAGTGGAGAAGACCTGATGGGTCCAACACCCCAGCATTTTATCTGGAGGCCATGGGCTGCTCATGCTTCCATCATAGCTCCCAAGAAATCAGATGCTGCTCCCTGGTCCTTCCCACCTTGGTGCCTAAGGCTCTTCTCGCTAAAACCCATCAGATTTTGTGACTCATCCCTCACCCCAGGGTAAATCTAAGAAAATAAGCAATGATGAGAGAGAAAAGAGTAACTGTCATATGAAAAAAATGTATAAGCTATTTTTCCCACCCAGGACTTCCCCATCTCAGACATGAGAAAAGCACCAATTAAACCATTACAGCAGATTCCCAGAGCCCCAAGAAAGGCTGGGTGTGATGGACACCAAACAGCCCTGCTGACTCCTGACCTGCTACAAGGGCCTGGGAGAACCCTTTGTGCTCATGTCCTTACAGTGTAGGGTTACATATCTTACAGCAAAGTAAGTCCTTTCCCCTGCCCAGTCTGACAAGACACGGCACTGAACTCTAATAGATTGATGGGAGCAGGATTTGGGGAGACTCTGGTACCTGTGAACCTAAGACAGAAGAGTAAATCCCTAGTGAAATCCTGACTGCTTCAATACCACAAGCAACGCAGCAGCCACAGAGGAGCACACTTGTTCAGCAACTCGATGTGCAGACTTTAATCAAGACCCACGAGATGCCAAAATGCAATTACAGTCAAAGAAGTGATATAGGACAGCATCTCAGTATCCTGTATTTTCCCTCTTTTACTAGCTTGCTCCAGTTCACTCAGTTTTTAAGTCAGATGTTTTCTAACCAGTGGTGCTGCAAACCACAAGCTGAAAAACCAAGCCAGGTTATTTTTTGCTCTTTAAAAACAAAAACAACATCACCCATCAGGGATTTTGCCCAGTGGTCAAAACCACCCAGCTACTCATTTGTGTGCACAGCTCTGTACAGTTTGTACAGAGCTGTACAGCTCCAGGAGTGGAATGAACAGAGCAAAACCAAGCTGCCACAATCAGCAACATTAAAGATTCCTTTTACCACTCATCTTCCCAGTAATTAAGGTAGCTTTCTTCCAGTTTTCTGAGTGACTGAACCACCCTAGAAGAATCAACCCCAACATAATTTAAAACTGTATTTTCGTTTACTCAGAGGGCCAATTTTTAATTCACTTCTTACAAGCATTCACAACAGGCCTGGATTATCTGAGAGCTAGCCTTTGCCAGATCAGGAGGAAAACAAAAAAAAGAAAAAGCAATGCCCATACAACTGCTAAACAACATCAAATACATGCCAGGAGATTTTGATCTGCTCCTGGAAGTTCCACAAGCAAGCACACAGTGAAATAAATATGGTAGATTATCTATTGCAATCTCTTCACTCAACTCTAAGAGCTTCTGCCAGAGATACAGTTCCCTTGCATGGAACAGAAACCACAGAGGCCTGCCTAGGGCTACTCAGCAGGCAGATGTGGTCTAAACTCACTAAATGCTGCTGGTTTCAATTAAGGACCAGAGCTGGTGCTTTAACTCCATCTTACAAAAAAGGGTCTCTCTGAAAAGTCACAGTATTTCACTCTGCAGGAAATAAAAGCCTTACGTAGGAATTTAGTAATTAGCAGATCAGACCATTGGTTCATCCCATCAGATAATCCACTTTTGACCAGCAGCCAACATCTAATGTTTAAAAGGCAGAAGAAAACAACCTTCAAAAGTACCTTTAGCTGTAGTACTTTACAGAGAAGAAAAAAAAAAAGTCCTCATGACCTACAGAAACAGTCAGCTTATGCCCTGCAGCACAAACTGTGATTACTCTTCTCTTACCATGCGTAGTTGCAAGTGTTACTATTAGTCATAAAATTATCCAACCCTTAAAAAGAATTCCAGCCACACCACTTACATCATTGGCTCCTGCAGCACTGAATTAACCATGCTGAAAGTACTGAGCACATATACAACAGGCTTATTTTACAAACAATGTTCATGGTTCATGGTGTAACTCCCATTAAATGGCACAGTACTGAAGGAAACCAAGAGACTGATTTAATCTCTAAAGCCACTTTGAATTCTCCAGTAGGATCTTATTTAAGCTATCTCTCTTCATGGAGAGGAAAAGAAAAGACACAGGTATCTTACACAAGTAAATCCTGCCACAAGTAAAGCTCTTCTGCCTCAGCCACCTTTGCTGTTCCTTCCCCTTGGTCCTTTCCAGACCTCCTGATATCCCTGAGCACTGCAGCACACAGAGCTAGCTACTCTGCTCCACACAGAGATGTACTTGGGTTCAAGGCAATGTCAGAGCTCAGTCATGCCTGTTTATGTTCTCTTCCATTTTTAAAACAAAGCTGCTGCGGACCGTATTGGCTTCAGCCCAGCGGGAGCCCTACCGCTGGCTTCCGTGGGCTTAGATCCAGCCCCGGGCCCTCACTCTGCTTATGTCTGGATGAGCTGCAGCAAGCCAGGCAGACAGCTTTGTTGCACAGCCAATTTTTTTACCATACAGACTCCTGGGGGGTCACTTCTGCTCCTGAGCGGCCCCTCCATTAAAATTTTTGATAAGAGGCCTGCCTGTATTTTTCAGTTTCAGGTGAAAAGTGTCCAGTTTCACTGTGGCCTTTCCAGACAACTTCAGTAACTCAGAGGGATCCAGTTATGTAGATGAAGGATGTATTGGTTTGACCATTTCGAATCTCATACAGCCTGACTTTAATTAGCTCCTTATGGCCTGCCTTTGAGCTCAGAAATGCTGTGGTAAATCTGGAGAAACTCCCCTGAGCAGCAGAGTTTTGAGAACAGTGTTTGGACCCTGGGGTGATGTTCTGACCTTCTTTTCCATTCCTCCAAGGGCTAACCAGTAAATGGGCATGAGAGCAGCTCCAGGCAAAACCAGTCTTCCAGGGCCCAGCTTTCAAACCCAGGTGCCCCAAAGCCATCAAGTTTGTCCATATCAAGCAGGGTACTTCCTGCAGTCAGGACCCTGTCGTGGCATCCTGTGCTCCCCTCCTGTAGGAATTCTTTGAGGTAAGACTGGCTTGCCTAAAGACAATCCCTGGAGAAACCCAGGCATTTCATTCCAGTTTGACAACAGCACAAAGGACAGGAGAGTAAAGGGTGTCCTGCTGTGGAGCAGATGAAGCTGGGTGCAGCCAATGGATGTTGCTCCTGCTGCGTCTCCATACATCAGCATATCATGTTACCATGTTACTTCATCCATGGGGGATGGTGTTGACCTGCTGGCCCTGACTGTCCCCACCCTGCTGACCCAGACCTAGTCCTTTCCATTACCCACTAGCCCTGACCACTCCAGCTGTTTTCTTGGATGCTTAATCCTAGCCTAATCCTAGCTCATGCTCTGGCTATTTCCCATTGATCCCTGACCCCCTCAGTGTCTTGGTCCCTTTGCAACCCTTCCAGAAGACACAGTCCAAGCATAGCAGCCTTCTGTGTGACTTCCCCATCAGTGCCGCTGGCTATTTCACTTGTTTGAGCCCTGTATCCCCTCAGCCTTTCACCCCAACCCATGCAATTCCAAGAGCATCAGACTGAGGCACCTGAATATGTCTCATTCAAAGCAACCAGCACTGAAATTACCCTACCAGGTCTGCAGGGTAGACAGGCATGGCTTTTCCAGGTTTGATGGTCTAACAAGCAGCCAAACATACCCCAAGGGAAGGAAGGAGCTCCATTTTGCTTTTTCAGTCACCTCCCCTTTCCACAAGGCACTGCAGAATTAGCTGCAATAAGCTGCACCCTGCTCTGCCAGAGGTCAATAAGATTTCTGCTGCTTATCTCCAGAGAAAAACCATTTGGCTTATTTATACCTTTTTGCTGCATAGGATATGCCTGGAAATTGCATAAGTATTATGGTTTATGCTGGCACCCAGTCCAGCTGCAGCTCTTTCTCATACCACAGTTTAGCCAAGTCCTTCTTGATTAACCAGTTTCTACCTCCACCATTGCCAGATCTCCAAGCAGAATGCACAGAACTGTTACCTGAGTCCCCACAGGCCTTTGCCCAGCAGTCTTGTGGCACATGTAATAGTTTGCTCTGGCAAGGTATGTGGTGGGGGTACCACAGAGTTGCTGTTCCTTACTGCCACCAGCAGCCCCTAGCTGCACAAAGAGGTTTCTAGCAGTTGCAAAGAAGCCCAGACAACACGACAGAGCCAGCATCTGCCCTTGGATTAAATAGATGGATAAAAAGAACTCTGTGCACATGGCCAGGAGAAAGTGTCCTAAATCGTGGCACTGCCCATGTGATTGTTACTTGTGACAACTGTACTCAACTTCGTGAGCAGCTGGTCCTCAGAGACCAGCAGCAATCCACACTGAGCAAGGAGGGTGGCTGGGGTCTGGATTCAGCCCCCGATTTCCCTGTTTCCACCCATCCTCAGCCAGTGCCACCTGCTTCACATCCAGTTCCCTTGGCCATGACCTGTCAATCTCCTCTCTGCAACATCTCAAGCACCACAACGAAAGTCAGAGGGGCTTTTTGATATATTCACAAGCACCCCTCCTTTTTATCCTCAATATCCCAAATTTCTCAGGTGACGCAGAGATGGTTTGTGAGCTAGAGCTGGGAGAAGGCAAAAAAGGCTCCCTGTGACACCCTGGTCTTGGGAGCCAGTACAGCCTTCCATGGCAAGCAGACAGGCAGCACACAATGACTGACACCAACTCCACGTACAGACCTTCACATCAAAGCCTTCCTGCAGGACAGCTAGAGAGTCAGGCACTGATGGGCTCTGCCAGGACAGGAAATCTGGAAATGCCACAGAGCACATGGGTTGTCAAGGCAACTCTTTGCACAAGTTCTCTTCAAATGTGGACAAAGCAGACCTGCCCCTCTCAGTACATCAATAGAACAAAGTTCTGTACCGAAAAAGAGGGAGAATTTGTTACAAGGTTGAAATTTCAAGATCCCTACAGACTACCTTGGTGTTGTTTATGTGCTGCTGTGCCCTGTTAACCTCTAAGAAGGTCCTGCAATGACTAGACAACTAGTAATATCTGTTATCTTGCTTAACAGAAGCACAAACAAGACTACCAAATTAAGAAGGATTTCTTGGAAGTTTAAACTCTTTCTTTCTTTTTCAGCAACAATATTCTTTTCATCTTAGCGAGCTACAAGTAACAACTCTTTGCTCTAAGACATCTGCCTGCTGAGAACACAGAATCACCGAATACGTTGCATTAAAAGGGACCCACAAGGATCATCAAGTCCAAATCCTGGCATACTAATTCCCTGAGCAGCCTAAAATCTGCTCTCTGTGTGTCCAGAGTTGAGGTTTTGCTGGCATTTTCCTCCTATCACCAGAGATTCTAAACTCAATCAGTTAGTGGTTGCTGTGGCCAAGATGGCCACCAACCTCACATTGCTTACGAGACCCTCTCTGCAGTCAAGCAGCAGATCGAGGAGGGCATCTTTCTGAGTCAGCTCCCTTAGGACCTGTTCCATAAAGTTGTCATCTGTGTTTCTTAGGAATCTTCTGGCCCGGATTGGATCAGCTGGGTGATGCTCCCAGTTAATAGCTCCCAAGTTGAGCTCAGGCAGGCTGCAACTTTCCTCCATGGTGCACACGGCAAATCAGTGAGATGGTGTGGGATAGTGTGAGATTTTGAAATGTAAATGCATGTTTGCAACCCTAGAAAGGGAACTTGCAAGTGTCATGGCCATGTCACGTCTTATTCATTCCAGGATCTGACCTCTTACACACATGAATGTTGCTCTCCACCTTAAAGGATCCCAGAAGGGAAAAAGACCATAATAAACAGCAAGCTGTGCAGTCCCAGGAGTTTGGCAGGAGAGAGCAAGGCTTTCAAGGACATGAAAATATTCAGGGAGACACTATGAAAGAGCACTAAGTAGGCGAGGTCAGCAACATGCAGGTACTTGCACGCCGAGGTGGACAGGTATGTATGAAAGGAGGGAGCACATCCACACGCCCAGAGAGCACAGGGAGGAACGCGAAGCTGTGAGGTGAGGTGGGTGGACAGCCTCAGAGATGAAGGGATGGAGCCTTTTGGCAGGCAGAGAAATGCTTCCCAGGGAGGAGCAGAGCGATTTGAGGCTTTGGGTGTGGAATGAGGGGAGAGGAAAACTGGTGCAGCAACATAAAGGAGTGAACGTGTGCTGCAATCACTGACGCACAGGCTGGGGTTATCCAGGTGCTGCTGACTTCCTCTGGGCAGGGAGCTGGTACAGGAAATACAGCATGCATCTGTGATGTTCTTACATATATACAATAGTTCCTTGGGACAATTTTATGTGGGAGACAGCAGCACCTACTAGACACGTACTGTTTACTGAAGTCTCTCACCTGTGGTGCTTTCACTGCATAAGTATCCCACACAGAGAGGGTTCCTGGCTATCACCATCCATGAGGGAAGACAACAGGGGACCATCACTGGAGAGAAAGTTCCTGAAAGCACTTGCTCCTCTGGTTGACAGCAAATGCAGAACCCAGCCTGTATCACTCAGTGTCTTAAGACTGCATTCAAGTCTGTCATCTCATGTATCCCAAGCTGTGTCTCTGAACTCCGGGCTGATTTGGTAGTGCTCAGAACACAAAGATCCTCTATATGTGAAAAATGCCTTTAGAACTTGAGACACACATACCTGCAGAGAGTAAAGTTACAGCCATTCCTTTACAAAGCTACAGATCCAGATAGTACTATCACATATATTTAAAATAATAATTTTAAAAATCTGGATTATTTACAAAGGAATGCAAAGAAATGCATGCAGGGAATTGTATGCTTTCATTTAAGCCATATAGTGAAAAGACAAATCCCAAGCACACGCAAGAGATATAGCTGGTAAAATCCAAAAGCACTGAAGAGAAATGATGGCATATGTGCCTCCAACTGTACAAACGGATCTCCTAGGTTCATGAGAGAAATCACTAAAGCCTCATGCCTCTGCCTTGTCCTCAGAGCAGCATTGCTGGAACTGCCAAGGTGGCCAGGGCTGCACAAGGGCTGTCCTGAGTGTTTGCTACAAGCACAAGTGGTGGCTCAGATGCTTTCCTCCCCACTCATTCACCTGAGCTGTCCTCCTTCCAAGAGCCTCTACCCTCAGCAAAGCAATGGATGAAGCTCCACTCTCCCAAAGAAAGCTTTTCAGCAACTAAAGCCTTAAACTGCCTTTTCATCATATCACTCAACAATTAGAGAAATACAGCCAGATCTAACACCAGGGGGTAGGCAGGTCCTGCTCAGCCTGCTAATGAACCATCCTGAGGGAAGACTGGCAGGTCACCCACTTCAACCACTCCAGTTCCAGAGACTGAGACAAGAATTCTAAGTAGTCTTCTGACCTGCAGAGCCCAAGAAAGGTATCTCTGTGGATTTTAGCAGCTTAGCGTTGAGCAGAGATTTCTGCAGACCTTGCAAATGCCCAGCTCTGCAGGGGCGAGGCAGCACACTATTGCAACGGTGGATTTTAAACAAACTGGTTGCAGAGATGAATTTAGTACAGGGACGTGGGGGCAGCCTTCAAGTCATACGCCAGCCCTCCTTCATTTGTCAAAGTGCTGGCAATGGATGCTGTTCCAGCTTTAGGGAAGCACCAGTCCCTTCCCACTGCCTTCTCTAGGGCGGAGGGGGAGCCTCCCTGCCGCACATTGCCTAAAGCACTTACTGTCACGTAGCATCTTCCCAGCAACCCTGCAGGGCCTTGGGCAGGGGTGCTCACAGCCTGACTGGCACAGACAGAGGAGCCCAGCACCGCAGATGGAAGACAGACTCCTGGATAGCCTCAGACAGCAAAGACAGACTATTTCAAATGGCTGTCTAGTTAGGAATTTGCATTTTTGCCAGTAAACACCAAAACAGAGTTCAGCAAGGGGAAGTGAATATGGAAGAACCATTTTCCCCACTTCTCAGTAAATGACAATTACTAAGGGCAAGGAGGTCCCTCTCATTGTTATTAGCAAGTGCAGGAAAAAGCCACTTTTCTGTCACAGAACAGGATTCAGCTAGGAAAAAGCAAGTCCATCCTCTGAGGCTTGTGAGCTGAAGTGACACAAATGGCTTAAGCCTCTGGCCCCAGCAGTGCCACTGCCCCGCAGGATCACTCCAGCCCCAGCCCTCATGCACTCCCACTGCCAGCACATAGAGCCAGGAGCCGCCAGGAGTGCAGGATGCCAGTGTCAGGAAGAAATCTTGTACTACAGGACTTGCCAGATTTGTGTGAAGGGGAAAGAGCAATCACAATCACCTTTTCCCCCAGCCTCCCAGGAAGTCTGCAGCTAGTGGTGCTTCCTTCACCTTGCTGGGCTTCAGGCAAATAAATCCTTTCCAACAAGAACAGTAGCCCCAAGCAAGTCCTCTTGCAGCTGTAGGAGGCATATTTTCCCATATATTTTATACTTCACCCGTGCTAAAAATACCTTGATGTCCTTCACACGGACAGTGTTCATTCTAGCTCCGGCAGGGAAAAGGAAAGGGAAGACTCAGTTGACAGTTTTGTTTCCTTTACTTCACCAGAATGAAACCAGAGCAGGGAGGCACCTGTGCCTGGAGCGGAGACAGGGGCGAGGTGGACCCTGCCAGTACTGTATCCCCTGCAGTTCCTGGGGCTCTCTCTTCCCTGTCCGTCTAATGTAATGGAGAGCCGGCAGAGGGCTGGCATACATTGTCTGTACACACCTCCAGTTACACAGAGGCCACTTTCCAAGTTAGCTGGTTAAATGCATACAACATATCTAGTGCAGCTATCCCAGCTGCTCCCATTTCTCTGCTCTTTGCAGGAAAAGAGGAA
This sequence comes from Atrichornis clamosus, assembly GCA_013400975.1. Taxonomy (NCBI): domain Eukaryota; kingdom Metazoa; phylum Chordata; class Aves; order Passeriformes; family Menuridae; genus Atrichornis; species Atrichornis clamosus. The sequence goes on from WBMZ01014659.1 coordinate 242,351, forward strand.
TTTCATGTTCCTTTCAGCAGGAACAGTCATTAGACAGACCATGCATATGCCTTCCTCTCTGTTTTTTTCTTCTTCCTGCAGTTGGCCCAGCTTTCCCCAGGAGCTGTGTCTGCCAACCATTGCTGAAAGAACAGAAATCTCAATGCAAACCTTATTTACACTTACTCTGACCTTTACTAGGCTGTCAAGGGGTGCTTATTTTGCTCCATCACACCCATGGTGTCCCTCAGACTGCTTCCTCCAGAGCTGTCAGGACCAATAACGTGCAAACCCCACAGTACATCTCCCTGCAATAGTCACACTTGGCCATTGTGCTGGCCTTGCACATCCTGCAGACAGGTTTTTCCAACGGCTTTGGAAAAAAGGAATAGGGTGTAAGGACCAAGCCCTCACTTCAGCTGCATCCTTCCATCCATTTCTTCCCCAGGCTCTGCAGTTCAGGCAAGTGCAATGAATGGGAAAGGTCAGAGGTGAGACCTGTATTCTGGGAGCCCAGACAAGTTCCTGCCGCTGCATTACACACAGTAGCAAAATTCGTTCTCAAAAGGCAGGGTAGGAGCACACCTGGGAAAGCCAAACCAGCAGGGCTGTACCAGCAGGACAGGCTCCGTCCAGCAGAATAACCAAACAACAGGCTTTCCCCTTGCCCTGAAGCAATTTGAAAGCCACTTAATGCTTTTCCATTCATGAACATTAAGTATTTCAAAAGGATAATTACCAATTGTCAACACCACCTTTGAGAGAGGCTAATTGAGACACAGGAGGCCAAAGCAGCTCCTTCTGAAGTCTCGTCTGTTCAGCAGCAGAGACAAGGATGGCAAACATCCCTGTTCACCCAAACCTGTGCTGTAACCACCAGGCCATGGCCCCTCCTGGAGGTCACCCAGTAATTGAGAGCAAACAAGCTCTCATGGTGGGCAGCTACTGCAGGCAGTGAAATTTTTAGCAGCTTGTTCTGGCAGGGTGGGAGTGGTAAATAACACACTAATTTTCTTAGGGCAGCCAAACCCCACATCTGCCCAGAAAACCTTTCCGTAAGCGAGGAGATGCCTGCAGCTCTGAAGATGTCCAGGAGCTGTTTATAAGATATTCAAAGGGAGACCAAGAAGGAAACAAGAGTTCTGTGAATCAGGATTTCCTACAATGTCCCAAGACCGCCCTGGCAGTGCCCTGTTCTTCCCACTGTTTCAGCATCCTCCCAAGCACCTCCAGAGCAAGACATCCCCACTCCTGGCAGGGAGGTCTCCTGAGAACCCAGCAGGCACGCAGGGTGCTCTGCGTGGAGAGATTTAAGAGCCTTTTCCTCTCCACCCCGCCAGGCTCAGCTGGGTCAGACACAGCATTTGGCAAGAGAAGAGCTCCCTGCTAATTTTAGCCTCCAGCTCTCCACCCAGGGAGCAACAGCTCAACCGCTGTGGAAAGCTGGGCAGCACCGAGGCGAGGGCTGGGACGCGACCACGCACCGCCAGCTAAATATAAAACAGTGCCGGGCAGGGGTGCCACGCCGACTTGGGCTCAAGCAAATCCCTCCCCCATCGCCCAGAGGTGGAGCAAGGACAAACTGCAACTGTCTGGGGGATCTGCTCCTGTACCCTGGCAGTGCTCACAGGACTCTCGTTCTGCCCAGAGGAATAACTGAGGTTGTAAAGTTGCAGTAGTCCCATGAGTTGTACGTATTGTTGGACAGTTCTGAAGCTGGTGCACCTTGGACACCAGTGTGCCACGCTGAACAAGCATCACCTTACAAACACTGCTCATATGAGAGCCTGGTCCAGCTCTTTCCTGTAACTGTCCCTCCTCCACCATGCTGCCTACTACAAAATTGTTACCCAGGGATGGGATGCTTTTCCCTGCCGAGTCTGCAATGTTGCAGTCCCTGCTTTGGGATCTTGGTGCTTGGGGTGGGAGTGGAGCAAGGTGAATTTTCCCCTATCTGGATGCAAATTTGCACTGGTTCCAGCAAACAATGCCTATCCCTCTTTGTAAGACAAAAACCCCAAAAAGGCATGGAAGGACAGAAAGGGAAACCTGAAGATTATGAAAGCAGAAGAGGTAACAAGAACATCAGAAAATTCAGAGAGATTCTGCATTAGATGCTACCTTACCATGAACCATATGACTGTGCAAACCAAACATCTTTTATTCAATTTTCACTGTACCTAGAGAAAAGGGACTTTATATCTTTTGCAAATAAAGAGGGATGTGTGAAAAATTCCTGATTACATTAGCAAATCCTTTTTCTACAGAAAAAACTGGCAAAGTGCTGAGCATTAGTTTGACACCCAGGACAAAACAGGTAACAACACCCTGCAAATCAAGAGCAGCATCTCCAGCACGGAGCACAATGCTCTATACAGGGAAAACACATCTCAGCAGAGACCAACCACAGTAAAAAGCCACCATGCTACTAATTTTCAAGGCACCAGATACTCTTATGACACCAATTACATTGTTAACCATCCTGGTAGAGCTGCTTATGATCCCTACAAACTTCTGTAACTTTAATCCCTGCATTTTCCTCCACCTCTTTTAAACCTAAGACAGTGGTTTATTCTGTGCCCTCTTCTTTCCACATCTCCTCTCTTTTTGATCTCTGTTGATTCCAGCCTCCCTGCTCCACTGAAATACCAAGTATTTACTTCTAATCTAGTCTTCAGTTCCTTCTTCCTTGCAATTTTTTTACTGGCCCTTGGCATTTTCCGATCACTCTGCTAGGACACTCATCTCACTATGCCTTCATTTTTGTCCACTTCTTACTTTTATTAAATAATTCTTGTCATCTGTATTTCCAAATACTTTCTCTTGTCTTATTTTTCACTTTTCTTTCTTCCTTCCTTCCTCTACTCCTGCATGAGCTGCAAAACTTGTTAAAATAGTTCTTTCCCTCCTTAACGTGCCTACATTCAAATTCAAACATAGAGTTATAAGAAAAAGGTGAAAACAAAATTTACAAAGAATTTAAATTTAGGAAAAAAAAAACCCAACTAATCAGGCCTTTTGGGAAGTATGGAGTTCTGGGATAAAGCACTCAAGAAAGAGTACTGGAAGACCCAGAGTTAATTGGCAAAGCAATTACGATTTGCAAAGCAAAGGAAATCGGCCGCATGGCTGGAGCTAATGGAATGCAGACAGCGATCAGACAGTTCAGACAAACTGAAATAATACTAGCCAGACTGAGGCAGGCTACAGGAGGAGTTCAAAGAGGGAGTGCATCTTCCCCTGCCCCACCAGCACACACAAAAGACCCTCTTCCCCACTGCAGCAAGAGGTGTGAGTCAGTGAAACGTCTGGAAATGCCTTGAAAGACCTGCAACGAAGGGTGGCATGTTTGGAGGAATCACAAGTGCAGAGCAGTTTTAGCAACATCAGGAATTCTTCAAAGTAGCAGCAGGGATGAAGATGAGGGCTCAGAAAGAAGGGAAAGGAGCGTGAAAGTGGAAGCATTTATTAGCTGCAGACTAGGTGTAGGTGAGCAGCATCATGCTAGCAACAGAGAAACTGCCAATGGATGAAAAGGCACTGGTAGAAAAAGCAAATTAAATTCAGGTTCAACATCAGCAATCTTAGCTCCTCTACTGGAGCAGGTGAACAACATTTACAAGTAAATGCAGATGATCAGCTACAGCCAGTAAATACAGCGGAAAGGAAAACACCCATTACCAAGGTTAAATTCTGTCAAACCCTGGTCTCACGAAGTATGTCCAATTCCCTGAAGAAGCAGGAACCAAAACAGCAGGGACAGAATTAGAATACATCTATTCAAGGATAAATAAGCTCACAACATAGCACAAGCCAGAGCAGTACAACTGTCCTTCAACTCACGCACCTTACAAAGCTCTTCCTGATTGAGCAAGCAGCTGAGAAAGAGCTGGATCAGGAATGGCCCTGGGAATTGGTGACAGAGATTGAGCAGCCCAGGCACCTGGGCAGAAAGAGGTTTTCCTCCTCCCACAAACCTGACTACTTAGGCTCTGAATAATTAAACACCTGTGTAAAGAGGGTCTTGCCCCTCTCTGCAAGGGGAGAAGAGAAAGATAGTTGATACCAAACCACTTCTGGGTCTTGAGGTGCTTGCAGCTGGTGGTCCAGCCAGCACACAGAGACACACCAAGTGTCAACTTGGCAAAACCTTTTTTCCAGAAACCACCATTCAGGCTGTGTTTAGCACTGAAAATCCTCCTAGAACCTATATGAATTTAGATCCATGCAGATATTTACATTGCTACCATGTGGCTGATGGTGTCCCTGCTCTTCCTCCGTTTCTCCTGCAACTCCCTATCTGCCTTCCCACAAAGTAAGTGGGCAACCAGCTGCCTTGGTGCTATGGGACACCTCTTTGTTCTGAACATCCTTGGAACCTGAGGGCCTTGAAGCTCAGGGAATTGTGGGCCAGCAGCCATAGCCCCTGTATTGATAGGGCCCAGAAGAGAAAACAGCAAGGTGGCTCACAACATGAGGCAATGCATATGGCCAAGGAAGGCTGTTTGGGAAGTTTGGGCACCTGTGGCATGAAAGACGATCTACTGTGAGAGAAGGAAGAGGTTGGGGCAGCTAAGGGCCCCTTTTCTGGGCATCACTACCCTGCACCATTCTACTGCCTCCTGGGCACAGGGGCTGATCTCCAGCTTCCTTTCAGGTGCTCTAGGCTCCAGCCCCCTCCTCAGCCCATGCCTGGGATCCCCTGGATGAGATGGTGGCAACAATATTCTGGGGGGATCACTGGTCCTTGGTGAGCCCCCACTGATCCAGTTTCCAGCAAGTGATTCACCCCCCCAGTCAACAGCAGCTGAGAGGGGGTGCAGCACCCAGACGTCCCTGGACAGAGAAGGGAGGCACAGCTGGGCTGCCCAGGGACTGCCCACACTCCACAAGGGTGTTGTCAGCAGCCAAGTGTGTGGGCCCTTCTGTCCTGTTCCCCAGCTCTACTCCTGGGTCATGGAGAGGTGCCACCTCCTCCACATGGCACCCTGAGGGAGGGGAGGGGGATAGAGCCCAGGTGCCCTCGGGCCACTGCGCTGGCACAACAAGAGGAGTGGCCAGAGGCCACAGAGGGAGGTCCACAGGCCCTGGAGGTGGTTGGGTTTCCTTCCTCTGCAAGGTTCATCCTTGCCCTATCAGCTAAATTTAAAAACAAACCCCCTCATTGCCTTTTTTTATGTTTTGTTCCACTAATGAGAAAAAGAGGCAACACACGAGCTGGGAAAGAACTTAATGCCTTCATTCTTAACACCTTGGCTTGAATGTTATTTTGAATTTCCAAGCAGATGCAACTAACTACTCCTTCCCATTGATATGAGAGTACAGACTATGGGTCATAATCGCTCTCCACAGAATTTACTCTGAAAAAGGCATTGATGTTTTCAAGACGTAGGAGAAGTCTCATTCTGCAATTGCTATTTACACCTTATGTAAGGCAGACAATTATTTTCAAGGTACACCTCTGGAAATTATAATTCAGTAAGGTTTGACAGGAAAACTGGGTTTTGGCAGATTGTTTATTTTGTATTTTTGATGGAAAACAAATCAAACACTCCCAACTGGCCTGCTTACAACAAAACATGGACTGTGGCAGCTAATGCAGAGTGAGCTGCTGCAGCAGGTAATTGAAGCTATGAGTACAGGGTGGTCTGGACAGGATATTCTCAGCCCATTAAAAATTTTGTTCTGCAGCTTAGATGGGGTTAATAGCACCCAGACATGACTACTGCAGTTTTACAGAAAATTGCATTACGAAATATAAATAAAACTAATTTAGGAAGTGAAGTATTTACGAGAAGGGCTGGAGATATCTTAACTAGGCTCAAATGAGCGGCAGCACTGAGGAAGCTGTCAGAGTTGCCAACTCCAAATACACCAGCCAAGCCCACACTAATAACATGGGAATAAGTGGCCTCTTGAAGGAAGGTAGAAATAGATTTATTTAGAATGGCAGGAAAAAATACACATATTCTAAATGTAGATTATCCTCACTCCAAGAGAGCTCTACTAGATAATTCCGTAGCCATCACAGGTGATGATACAGATCAAATATTTTTACAGTATCTGACAATGAACTACTGTTTAGTGTGTGTGAATTTACACAATTTCTGTGAAACATAGGCTTCCACGTAAGGCTGCTAGTCCACAATTCAGAGGGCTTGAGGAAAAGAAAGTCATGAAGATAACACATGCCTGTTCCAGTCAAGTCTCTGACCTGTATTCAGTGTTTTTCCACTACCGACTAGCACTGGCTACCCATCTCCAATTGGTAAAAAACCCCCTAAGAATATTTGAACTGTCAGAAATCAACATCAAGGTCACTGAGACAGAAATCAGGATGAAAAGAAAGCCCCATGGATGATGCCAAGACCTGTGACCTACCATTTGCAGCTCTGATGGAAAACAGTGATACAGAAAAGGAGAAACAGCCAAACATGTGACACTTCTGCCACATAAGGGTATCAGATAGACCTAAAATGTAAAGTAATAGGTGACAATTTATCCTCCTTGTTTTAGAAGTTGGGAAAAAACCCTCATTGACCTTATTTTTCTGTGTGGCTGATTTCAATTCTTTATTATGGCAACACAAATTATTCTTCTGTGATGTCGTAATGGAAGCATCACCCCAGACCATCTAAGCATCTCAAAGCACGGGGAACTCTCTCCAGATCAGGAACATCAAAGCCTCTGCACTTTGGCATGGGAAAGTCTTCTCAGGAAAGCAGAAGTACAGAGAAGCTGTGGTCAAGATCCCAGTGTACTTTGGCTCAGCTGATGACACACAGAGACAATGAATTTTTAACATCATGAAAAGGGTAAGTATCTAAGGACCAGGTTCACAACTGTTTCCACCCAAGACATTCAAGGATCTTTCTGAAATCTCACACCACATGTAAATAAGCCAGCTTATTTCCTTTTCTGGAAAGTCCTTCTTAGCTATTACTGCAAGCCTAAAAAAAAGCAATTGAATTGGGAAGTGACTGCAGAGGTAACATCAGTGCAGAGCAAGAACAAATAGGAAAGGGAAACTCAACAAAATACATAATCCTATAAATTCCTGAGAGTAGCATTGTAAGCACTGGTGAAAGAACCCCATCGTTACTCCATTTCCAACCACCACAACCTACAAGGCAATCTCTGTCCTCAGGAGAGCACCCTGCCTTTTACCATACTGCAGGTGTCGGTAATTTCAGACCGCCAGATGAAAGATGATGTCCATCTTCCCTCACATCTGTCTGAACTTGCAGGTGAGAGAAGGCAGAGCCCTCACGCGACTGTATCGCACACAGAAATATCTCCAGCAGACAGTATCATTCCTCTGCCAGCCCCACCGTGTGGGGGAGATGCACAGGGGGCACCCCTCTGAGAGCTGAGTTACCTCACTCCAGTCCCACTCAAGACAGGAAGGTGGTGTGCATTAATACATGCTATTTTGGCACGCCACTACACAAATCTGTCACAGTTAACATGAGCACATAAAGAGCTGACACGAGAGTTTACTTATAATGATAATATGTAATCTTGGCAAATTATTTGGGCATCTGCTCAGGCCAGATAAGATGCAGGACAAGTTCCAAGAAACCAAACACCTACCTGACTTTAAGTGGTAAGAAAGCACCAGGTTCACAAACCACCTGCAGTACATGCCCCAGCAGCAGGGAAAGGACAGAGTAGCCCAGGACAAGTAAGGCATAGTCAGCATGAAATCTGGGCATCCCCTGCCTGCTGTATCAATGAACCTCACAACCAAGCCACAAGGTGATCTATGTTGCTCTCTGTAAGCCTGGATGCTCCACCAGAGCCTGTGATAGCTGTCTGTGCACTGAGTAACCTTCGGTGCAATTAGCTCTGCGGAAGAACGATACCGTGCACGTCCAGGCAGGTAACCTTTGTGTGTGAGGGATTGCAAAAGTCAGCCTGTGCATGCGAATGAACCTGTGCACGTGGGTGTGCTCCTCCTTATGCATCAGTGCTTCGGAGGGTGCCTGGGCGCGGAGGCGAGAGAAGGAAGTTGATACATTGCGTTAAAGCCCAACTTCAGCTTTCTGCCAGACACTCTTCTCACACAAACACATGCACCTGCCCATTCACACCAACACTCAGGGCAGTTTTTAAGCAACTTGCTCTGCCTTTTAGGAGCCTGGATGCCTGAAGAGTACAGCTCACCATGGTGCAGGCATAACAAGGCAGCGTTCTGGGAAAGCAAGGGATAGTGACAATGTACATACTGGGGAGATGGAAGCCTTGCCATAAGGACTTTATTTGCACATCTCCATATTTCCTTCTGAACCCCTCATATTCTCCACTTCAGAGCGGGGGAGTGCACACTACTGAGTTAGAAAAGCAGCAGTATGAAAATCTAAGCAAGACAGAAACCACTAACACTCCCACAAGATGGGAAGATAACACACTCCCAGTGTTGCTTACACACAACAATAAAATGTGGAGCAACAGGGGTAGGTTGAAGCAGCTGGGAAAGACAGATTAAAATAGGGACCCCTAACCCCTTGTTCCTACTGCACCTGCACCTCCCAGGATTCTTATCTAATCATGAACACCCTCCTTGTGCCTGGCTCAGTGTGACACACACACCTGCAATGAAAGAAATCAGTGCAAATGATTTATAAACTTCTGAGATACCATGGTCTTTGCAGCAGAAAAAACAGATTCTTCACAGCAACGGCTGGGAATGACCTCACCTCCAAGTTTCTTCAGGGATGGGGCTTTGCTTTTACTGTGTTGACACAAGATTTTAAAGCAAAGGGGGATCACTGCACATCCTGCCTGCAAACACAGCTCGCTGACACTGACCTCCCTCAGTCATACCTTTCTGCACAGGTGGGCAAGATGAGGCACTGCTGGGCACAGAAGAGAAAAACAGAGGTAGCAGGAGGAGCTGTCCGACCCGCCATCTATTCCACCCAAACAGCATTGCAGCCGCTCTGGGAAGTGGCAGTATCTTGGGGTGAGGGTTTTCCCTGAAGAAAACATCTCCCTGCCCATGTCCTTTCCAGGCCTGCTGCCAAGCCAAAGGCATTACAGCAGTAAAGGCAGGGTGCAGGACTTGTTCTCCAGATCTCTGCGTTTTCTCCCTCCCCAACACCTCATTCACCCTTGAAGTACTAAAGTTTCCCCATCTCCAGCATTCACATTTAGGAGCAAAGTGTGCTGTGTAGCAGCTCATTAAGATGAGAAAAACATTCCTACTGGAGAGCCCACTCCACAGAGGTTAGTGCCTGTCAGCAGCAGGAGTAAACAGACTGTCTCCAGCTCCTCGGGTTTCTTGGCAGAGAGGCAGTGTCCTGCCTGCTACAACTTGTTTTGGATGACAACAGGCCACATTCCGTGTGAGGAGAGCGTGCCCATCTTCAACTCACATCAACCTGCTTGTTACTCTTCACTCAGCTGTAGATATGTTTAAGATTCCTATAAATACCTACTGGGCAGCAGACCAGCCAAACGCTCTCAACTGGGGAGGGGGGGTGTGAAAAAAAGGCAAGCCCCACAACAACAAAAACCCTCTCCTGCCCACAAGCAGACACTCCTGCCAATAAGGCTCCCTAGGAAGAATATGTAGGAATGCCTTAATACAGTCACATCACAAGCAAAAATAAAAATTATGTTTTTCATAACCAGACCAACTACTCAGCATCACCTTCAAAAGACAGCCATCATTCAGAAGAGCCCATACTGTTCTCTGTGCCTGTCCAGCCAATCCCAACCTCTCTGACAGCTAGAAATGGGCCCAGATCAACTTTGGCACACATGAATCCCAGCCTGTGGTGTACACCAGGCACAAGTTCTGTACCTCAGGCTGTCCCTAACCTTTAACATTACAGCAAAGTGAACTGCATGCCAGAGACTCTCCCAGTATGTGGTGATGAAGTATCATGACTGCCAATGGATACCAGTGATTACAGCATATTCTCCTGGACTCCTTATTCACTTTTATCCACACTACTTATATACTTGACTTTGTTGCATAGCAGAGCTGCATATCATCAGAGGACAGTCAGGGCCCCAGTATTTAAGCATCACCCCCATCCTGGGAATCTGACATTTGCTCTCTCCACCACACACTGATCGGGGGGGTAAGAGGAGAAGAGCATAAAGCTAGGAAGGATCCACCATGCCTGAAGACTTGCTCTAAGGCACTGACTCGGGAGCAGGGATGGTGTGGGGGCATCAGAGGGGCTTGTGCTCCATCTCATGTATGGCTGAGAGAAAAAGAAATATTTACTGTGAGTCCTTGTAGCCTTGCAAGAGGAGGGATCTCTCCAGAAAGAGAAAGCTTGGCTTACCATACACAGGCTGTTCTACAATGCCTTTTAGGGAGGCAAGAAGAAACTCCATTAGAGATATAGGACATGGAAACAGCAATTTCCTGTAAATCTCCTTCCAAGCCCAGCAGCTCTTCATCTTTCTGGCCCCAATGGAGGAGCCTCTTAGCTTTTTGCCTAGCAAAATTACCCAATAAAGAGCCTTTGTATTTTATCATTACTAACTGGGGAGGCTGTTGCATCAGGTAAGTTGAGGTGATAGCTCTTGGTTGGTCCCAGGTGTGACTTACAGTAGGGTTCCCACCTGGGACATGCAACAGAAAACAATGCAGGAACAAGGGGAAAAGTCTTAATTGTTCTGAATCACTCCGTCCTAAGTCAGCTTCTTGGGATCCTGGAAAGAGTCACAAACACAGCCATCCCTGTCCCCAGAGAAGAAAATATTACTTAGTTTTAACAGCCAAAAGAAAACAAATACTATTTGTCTTTTACTCAGATTTCTGATTTCTCTTAAAACAAAACAGGCTTTTAGAGGTAGTAGGGCAAGAGGAAGGGTGGGGAGGGTCACATATTAACCTTCCTCCTGTTAGCAGGTTCCAGGATTCTGGCCACAAGGCCAAGAAAAGATGACACCAACTGCCCAATGTGACCAGAGCCCTCTATGATGCTGTCGAGACATGAGGAACTGCCTGTCAGAGGGTTTCATCCTCCCTCCCGTCCCAGCAACATTTAAATATCTTCTGCACACAAGGTCTCTGGTGGATTTGAGAGAATTTGGACTTTCATTTAATTGAACTTTAACACAATGCAATTATTTTGCTTGTCTTCTGTTTTAGTTGGTAGTAGTTGTAGTCATGTCACTGTTCCCAGTTTCAATCTTAAAACAGAATGACTTTTGTAACAGAGATGTAAAAATAACTGTCTTAAAGCAAAGAGGAGGAACCCAATTCACTACGAAAGTTGTTTTCTCCTGTATATCTCTGCTGTCCTCATTCTCTCTGCCTGTTTCTCCCACCCCCTCCTTCTCCCTTTGCATTGCTGGCAGTGAAAGGACAATCAGCTGTACCACTCCAAACACCTGACTCTGCTCCTCTCTCCTCATAACCACTACTTGAAATACTTCCCAGTTGTTTGTTTTTTCCCTTGCTGCTACACAAGTCCTCTACACACCTGTACAGTCTTCTCTAAGACTTTTTGGTGGGGTATTGGCAAAGTGATGTACAATAAGAGGCTTGGTAAGATTGCATGAAAGATGTAACTGAAAGCAGACTCCTAGGACAACCCATCTTCTCATTCCACCAGGAATGAGGAATTCTACCAGGCATAAAAAGAGAATTATAACTAGAGGATGCCAAAGAAATCAGATCTGTTACACTGCTGGAACAATAAATACGTGTTTTTAGCTTTAACATCATGTATAATACAGAACAAATGTATAAGTTGAAGTCCCGTAATGGACTTTGTGGGAGTTAACATTAATGGTGCTCCTTGCACAGCCACAGTCTAAAGCTTTAAGACTGAAACCAAGACTGACTCGTGGGAGTAAAAATCAGGAGATTTATAACACATAATGAAAGGACCACTATACTGGAAGGCATTAATAGTTAAACGCTCATGAGTAGGTGAAAAACTACTATCAAATTAGATTAGCATTGAGCACTGATATTATTTGAAGACAGCAGCAACATCGTAGGCTTTTATAAAATCACGGGCCATTTAAAAACTTTTCTGTAACTCAAAAAAGAGTAGCATAAAACCTGACACGACATTGATAAAAATAACTGTTTTCCTCTACTTCAGGAAAAACAAAAAAAAGCAGCTAATTGCACTTCGCATCAGCCCAGCTGTACTCCCGAAAGTTTGCACAAAGCAAGCCCGTCACCAGGCGGGCGGTGCGCCTCTCCAGGGTATGCATTCCCTCTTCCTCTCTGCATACACTTCTCATCGCATCAAAGCCACATTCAAAGCGTCTTTGCTGCCTTCCAGGTTCACACCAGGGCACCAAGAACGAGAGATATCTCAAAGCCGTGACTCCGGGCTCTGCAATTCCAGTACGGTCAGATTTGAATAGGACTCCCGACAGAGGGGGGCTGAGAGCCGACAGGCCAAAGGCAGAAAGTGAACCCCCAGCGCCTGTCTCCTTCCCGGGGACCAGAGCCCCGCTCCGACGCCAGGAAGCGGCTCTGCCGATGCCGCGGGCTGCGCTCACACCCCGTCCCTCGCCAGCCTGCAAAGGGGGCACGGCACGGGCTCCCGAGCGGCGCGCACCGCCCGTGCTGCGAAGGACGGGACCCCCCCACCGCTTCCTTCCCTCCCCTCCCCTCCCGCCGCGCGCCTCGAGGATAACTCACTGCGGTCCGGGGTAGCCCCGCCACCGGCCGCCGCCACCAGCTCCAGGTAGGCAGCCCAGAGCCCCAGGGCCAGCGCGCCCAGGGCCAGCAGCAGCCGCAGCTGCCTCCGCCGCCGCAGCCGCGCCAGCAGCCGGCCCCGCATGGCGCCGCTCAGGGCGCCGGGCGCCC